>OMLF01049943.1:24419-35746 GCA_900302615.1 Holocentrus rufus
CCTTTGTTCACCTGAGAAACTTTGCAGCTCAAGGACATTGTGTCTGTGTTGTTTGGCAGGAAACATTGAAGGGAATGGAAAGCTGCTTTTAAGAGATGACTTGCCTTGGTTACAAGAACATTCAAATCTCAACATAACAATATGAAATGGGTGAAGCCAGCTCCAGCTCTAATCTGATTGTGTCACCGCACAGCATCTCCTTAGATTGACTTATTCAATTTGAAAACTGGAGTGAAACTTTGTAGTCATCTACTATGTGCAAAATAGGCCATATTTCACTCATGGGGGCTCGTAAAGTTGGAGGAAACAGATATTTATCAATTCTGTCTTTCTGAACCAAACTTTTACAAATGTATGTTAACTGGGATCTGGTTTTGCACAGTACACCTGTCACATACATGCAAATGGAAGGTCAACTAGAAATTTTCATAAACTGTGTTGGGTAACATCAGCTTGTCTTTCTACACTCTTCTCTGTGCAACATTAACCACACAACCAGCTGAATCCAGTGGTTTTGAAATGTTGAGCTGTCCATGCATCAAGCCTGAAGGCCTGCAATCTCTGAATCCAAACATATTGACCTATATTGTAAATATGTTCATGTTTTAATACTTCCATGATATTCTTGGCTGCAAGCAATACAATCCAATTACTTGCACACACAGTTTCCCCAGAAAGAAAATAAATATATGGGCATGGCATAAGCATTTCATTCATGTACTTACTGGATAATTCTATTATCAAACAACTGAGAGGAAGGCGTGAAAAACATGCCATCAAACCAGGAGGCCGATAGCTTTATGCAAGTAGCACATTATGTATGTAAATAAAGGTCTGCCATGGTTGTTGCATGGCATGTTATTACCTGGTTTGAATCGTGCCACTTCCATTCAAAACAATGCAGCAATGGGCAAAAAACTGTTACAAAATCACCACAACCAAATCTGTTATCAAATGTGAGATAGCAGCATGGGTAGATAAGACACATTTTGAGAATTACTACACCACTGATCTAATTTTGATATGAAGGAAGGAGATTGTGGCTGATAAATTAGTACATTTCCTTGTTACAGGAAGACGCTGATGCTAATAAGAGCCTGAAGTAGAATGTTTGAAAACATGTACTGTATGAAGTATCAATTTGAGAGAGAGGAGTAGCACTTGAAAGAAGGTGAAGCATCAAATCTTAGAGCTAAGCCTCGGCCTCAGAGCACTGCTTCCCTTCTCCCTGAGGACCCACTGTAGAGCTGGAGCAGCATGCTAAGTGAGATGCTGTACAGTCAGTATGGAAAGCACTAGAACACAAGCAGCTGAAGCATCCACTCCCTGGTGAATACTTCATAGCCAACAATAGGGATTGACTTATTTCTCAATCAATAATGCGTCTGTTATCCAAAATTGCATCAACATTACAAGATCTCCTTGGCCTTCATTTGTCCAGGGGAGGTTTTCTGAGCGTGCATGCTCTTTTTCTGCAACCTCCTGTTTACATTCAAGCTGTTTGTCTCATCACAAATATATTTGTAAGATGTGAACAAGTGCTCTAACGCCGGCTAGTGCAGCACTTGTTATACATAAACATCAGGTGGGAGATATCAGTCTGGACACTGGCTGCATTCAGACTCCCGATACTCCACAGTAGCTCACAACTACTATTACTACTACTGTTTTAATCTTTAGGCTTCACCACCTGTCCACTGTGAGCTATTACACCTGCTGCGGCCTTCGCCTCCAGGAGCTTCCCTGATCCAAAGATCAGTGTCAACCGGGGAAGTGATCATCCCAGGCCTGATAAATGGATCACTAAGCCTCCTCGGGGGTAATCACACCTAAAAAGATGTGGCCACAAAGTAGCAAATGGGCCATCCGACAATCATCCTTTCTGCTTCAAGAACCTTTGCTATTGATTAATCCGCTTTAAGATGATAGAGGAGAAACACGGCGTAATTGTTGGTGTGTGACACATCGCTATGGCACATCTAAATTCCCCTGCTTGCATTTTCCAATAAATAGGCTGAACCTTTGATCCATTTTAAATAAATGGGCTCAGACTGTAAAGATTACAGACCACTGGGGTAATATCACACTGGTTACCATGGTGATGAGCCTGGGCAAAGGCAAGCCTCAGCTGACAACATTAAGGTATTGAGCTTCAAAGTAGCAGCACTCGGGAATTGATTTTGTCACTTAAAGCTGGGGAGGTATGGCAATGATTTTTTTTTTCTCCCCCTCCAGAGGAACGTTACGGGTCATTTGGGCTGAGCGGGAGTGACTTGGCTCTGTCTAAACGGGGTGGCGGCGGAGGCGGCGGTGCATCTCAGGGACAGAGATAGAGATTGCCCTCATCAATCTAATGCCTCTCCTCCTGAGGTAATCATTTCCACGGAGCAACATGGCATCTCATTAGGCTGATTCCTTCTCAGTGTCAGTCAGCCTCAGACACCTTCACACCACCGCCGTTCTGTGGGGGGAACACACATTCACATCATTAGACAATCTGATGGCACGGGCTCTCACACCGACGCTGACTCTCTTGGTCAGGTGTCATTTTCCATGTCCATAGAGTATCACATGTTACTTTGACACGCGGGACACACTCTTCTATATCAGTGTATTAGATTACAAAGGAGGTTTATCTCTGGAAAATGACGAGAGAATTACGATCACTGTGACCTTTCAGTTTACAAAAGATTTGACTATAACTTGTTGTATTTTGTTACACTTGCGAGTGTTTTCAAAAAGAAGAAATACGAGGTCACAGAGCATCACAGTTTCATATCACAATTTAACAGAATCAACACTACACTTTACCCTCTCTTAGGTTTATCTTATCTGATGTGTGGATCCATCATTTGGATTAAAGAAGCCTACAACCTCCCCGCCTCCTGTGGGGAAACCTCAGCCAGTGGGTGGACTCTAAAGATCTTGGAGTGACCTTTATAACACCCCTAGATACAGACTTAAAGCCCTACACACACTCTCTCTCTCTCCTTCTCTCACATACACACGCTCCACCTTCAGGTCCTCTCTTCTCCAACAGCGTGTGAAAGCGAAGATTTGAAAAAGGCCATGCCACGGAGACAAAGCGGGAGCAGGCCTGCAGACTTTTATGGACTTTTTTATGGATCTCCCATTACACGCACTGTCTTTTCGTCTAGGACCTTGAACTACCTTTCTGCTCTGCTTTCAGGCAAATTTGCCTTCACAAAATGCCAATGTAAGTCATTTGCCAAAAGCTAAAAGCATCAATCAATTCCCACCGAGGTACTGTAGGATTATTAAGCCCAAATGGAAGAGAAAAAATATCTGAGTGTTAGCAAACACTCAGAGAAAGCCTGTTTAATAATCCATGTTTTAGTATCAAATGAAGCCCAGCCAGGAGGAAGCAATGCCCAAACCGCACCTTTACTCTCATTCCCTGCCACTTGCATATCTCACCTCCCCCATTTCTCTCCCCAACTCTGCTGGAGGAGATAAATGAAATGTGGGCTGGCATGTTCCCTGGACATTTTAATTAGCTAGTCTTTAATTCAGCCTGACCCCCTTTCAACTTTGATCAGCCGGCGGGAGCTCTGATAAGGACCTGTCACTCACATGCAAACGCCCTGGTTATTCACAGCAAATTGTGTCTTCGCCGTTCGCAGATGCTCTCCACCCGCGCTGTCATGGGAGGCCTGTTCGCGGCTCGGCGCAAGCTAAAAGCACAATGAGGAAGGCAATATGGCAAGTGAGCTGTGCTGCAATCCCAACTTTCCCTTCACCAACAGTGTGGAATGTCATACTGAATACCAATGCCCTTCTCTATCATTAAGTATAAAGAGACTTTTGGAGGTGAAATGAATAGGTAACTAAGAGCTTCTGGTTCCAACAGCGCTCCACCTGATTTATTCCATCCTGAAGTGACCTCTCAAGATTTGGATCTCTGTGCTTCACAAAAGCCAATTGAGAGCCATGCAGTCCTTTGAAGTTTACCGTATCTTCCACAATCCTTCACATATAGAACAAATGTGCAACCCCATCATCCTCTATATCCCATGTGGGTGTCGCACCAAACAAACACAAGCTACAGTAGGTTTAATCCTCACCCTGGATTGAAATAATACAGACGCCACAGAAATTCTTTCCACCTCTATTCCTCTCATTCCCATTTCCTGTGCTGGCGCAGATTTAAAACAAAATCGAACTTGAGCAAATAGAAGTGTGGCATTGGGAGTCATTGGCTATAATTTCAGCGCTCCCAGCCCCCATGCTATCAGAAAATACCAGATTTCAGATCAGCCCTCTCTGTCTTTCCATAATACTGAAGGTTGCTGGAGCTACCTGTTCCCTAAACCGCCTGAGGAATCAATATAAACCCCGGCAAAATATACATTTTCCCTCAGTTCGCGCTCAGCTCTCGGTTTAACAGCACGCGTCTCAGGCATGCACAAAATGTGACAGAACTGAAGTCGCAAGAAGAATTCTGTCTCTATTTGGTGTGTGTGCTAAGCTGTGCCTGGCTACTTTGTGTGTGTGTGTGTGTGTGTGTGTGCGTGCTCCATTTCCCTTACGGCGAGGAGCATAGCAGATTGAAATCCTCCATTCTCAGCTGCCTCAATGAAGAAAATAAGACAGTTTCAAATAGCAGTGTTTCAAAATATGCTGGTTAGGCGAATAATTATTAAAATGTCTTCCACTGATTTGCTGAATAAATGCACCTCACTTTTGATGTGAGAATACAACATAACTTTTATGTACATCCTTAGGCTGCTTTTATCTACAAGACAAGCAGAAAAGGTATTCTCTACCCAAGTAGCAATTTTCTGGGTAGAAATTTAACAAGCCATACTCAGTTTTGGGGCATTGCTGTCAGTTCAGGGTCTCACACACACACACACACACACACACATGCACACACACCCTCAGGCCTTTCACAACAGGTCCAGATATAGGACATCTATCAAATTGTTGGACCCATGAATACCTCTAGCCATCTCTAACTAGTCAATTATCAACAGGACATTATGAAACATAGTGGTTTTACCATCTGACAAAGCACAGAACATTACTGTCTTCATGCTATCAGAGAGTCGGAATCCAACTCTGCCCTCTCCTGCCCCATTACCATTAGATCCACCAGGCAAAGTGGTCCCATCTATCAGCCGTCCTGTCCCATGACAGCAGCCAGGATCTGCGTGACTGTGACTGCTGGTCCTTCCTCTTCTTAAACGGGCTGGCGGAGCGTCTACAAAGGCCGAAACAATACCTCCCTTCGCCACACACCGACGGAGCCAGCTGTCGCGTCTGGCCTCTCTGCCCACCGCTGCCCTCCACTCCAGCACTGATCATATCAGGAGATGCTGTCGCGGCTCCGCAGACTGAACCCACTCACCGAACTTAAGTACAACTCTCTTTTTTTTTTTTTTCACCGCTCACCCTGTTTCCAATACCTGTAGTATCTCCTCCTCTCCCTCCCTGGCTCTATTTCTCTCACTAAATCCTCTGCCAGTCTCTTTTTCCCCCTGTCTCTAAATCCTCCATTCTGCTCCTTATTAACTTTCATCCTATTTTTTTTTTTTTAAATTTCAGATTCTTTCCAGCAACACATCAAAGTAATACAAGTCAGCATGGTCCGGTACAATAAATAACAAGAACAATACAAGGACAACGGGTAATTAACAATGACAACACATAACACCAGACAGCACAAACATTACATAACATAAGACATCACACAGTCAAGGGGGAAACAAATACCACAGCTACGACCAATAATGGGTGCATTGGTAAATTCCCTCCGGTGGTGTCAGTGAGCACCCTGAGTGCTCTCTTGTCGTTCCGAAATTCAGCGTTCAGTGTGTTCCTGTTTGGAAATTCAGAGCGATGTGCTCTCAGAGGCTCATAGCCATACCGACCGCTCCATCTGAAGTGCCGGTTTGTCAGAGCGTCCAAATGCTCCTTATAATGGCTGATTGTTGTGCCAAAATGTGACAGTTGGGTTATTTTGCAATACAAGCAGTGGTATTCAACACGCAGCAACTTATAGTAACATCGGTTCATTCATCATGTTCACTGCGTAAGGCTGACAGCACCTAAATAAGTTTTAAATGTCCAAATATCCATGGCTACAGCTAGCTAACCAGCTAACAAATAACTCACAACAGTGCTTCCTTTTCCTGTCTCTAATCTGTGGAAAGCGGAAATCTGTGGAAATCTGATCGGAGCGCTCTGAATCCACAGCAGAGCGTCAAAGTAAATTTACGAACGCACCCAATGTAACCAGAAGTAGTGTGTTGCACACCGTGTTGCATAATGCTTGTACCTTTAAACAGATTATGGGATTATCTATGGCCCCTTCACACCCCATTAGTGTCTTGGGACTCGACAACTGCAGTTATTAATTGGAGTCGCTCATGTTCTGTGTCTGTATACACATGCATATTTATGCATATTTAGAAGCTTGAGAACACTTGCATGTGTGAACGGGTAACAGGATTCACTCCTGTATTTTCTGCATTGTCACAGCGTATGTAGGCTGTTCACGCAATATTTGCTGTCGGCATGACTCCCACATTTCAAATATCACATATGTAAACATGATCTCCATTGTCAATAAACATGGAGGTTTAAGCCACAGAGGTTTAAGTCAGCTGGAGAAGACCTGTGTTTTTAATATTCTACAACAGGGAATGCAACAAAAAAGATTTTACTGACTTTACTTTACATCATCCTTTTGTTGAGCGCACTGCCCCCAGACCTGATGAAGCAATCAGGGCACTGCACAGTCGTACCACTGTGCATCAACAATCAGATGTCAAAGTGTTGTCCTGCTCCCATACAGTCAGACTCATCTGCATAGTAACCTGAGTTAACTGTGGCTGTTGCTATCTCTTTCAAGTTGTCACTCTCGTTAAGAATCCCACTAATGTGAACTTAATTAATCACTAAAATGAGGAGCAGCAACTGTATTTAGCTCTAGTGTGAACGAGGCCTATATGGTATATAAAGAATGGGATTTGTTAGGAACAGAAGTGGGAAAACAACATTTTTTTTCTCTCACCTTTTTCTCACCACTCTTTAACTTATCCTCTAAACTCCTCATATCTCCCTCTCTGATGCAGAGGAACATGAGGATTTTCAGTGACATTCAGCACCAGGCAGTACAGAAGTCCTCAGTAAAGCAGGGCATAGTCATTGGCTCAACTTACAAAAGCACGACCCAAGACAATCAACAAACAAGTGAAATATGACAGCCGATTGGTGCCACAGTGTTAAACTGGGCATCTTTTCCATACACTGCCAAGACTCGATAGGAGAAATAGCGGTTCAGGTTCATAAATAACACAGCGGTGAGGAGACCTTACTGTGGTTATTTTTTATGGGTTTGTATTTCCAATTATGCCCTGCTGTGCCCTGATAAAATTCTCCAACAGTCTGTATTGCTGACAACAGTCCACAGGCTGCACATCAGAATATGCAGCAGAAACACACTAAGGGTCTTAAAGAAATTGTGCTTGTTTATTTCTAACAAAAAAGTGCTGCATGATTTTTAATGTGTCTTGTGCCACAGGAAACCTTCACTTCATATGGCTCCATACGACGCCTGTCCTCCCTGTGACTCCTGCTCTAACAAGAGAAAGCTGCTGTGTTTGTTTGGTGTTTGTCAAACTCCTCACCTCACAATATGTGCACCAATAAAATAGAGGAAAATGCCCAGGAAGGTGCTAGCTAATGGAACACAGCCGAACAGAAAAATGGGAGCGCAAAACTGAAAATGGACTCATCTGACATACTTCTGCAAGTACAGAGTTTTCTTAAATGGCGTCTGGTCTGTCCTTTGGCAGCAGGTGTAGTATACAGTTGTTTTTTATGTTCAACAACTTTCAGACTGATACAAAAGTGCAGAGCAGTGTTCAGTTCAGTGCCATTCTAAATAACTGCACAACACTGATACCATTTAGGGCTGCCAGTGCTCGAGATAATTCATCACTCTGTTAATCTGTCAGCGGGAGATTCTCACTAGCTGTTAAACTGTCTAATTCAGTCTGAGCTCCTTTCATTGCTGTAGTTCACTTTCAAAAGTCAGCTTCTTAACTCTTTCTAAACCCGTAAATTCCCTCTACCCTCCTGCTCCCATGTATATTCGATGTGTGGCACACCCAGGGCTTACTGTGTGTGAATCATGTATTACCCATGTCCTCTGCTTCGACTTTTCTCCTTTTTCTCTAATTTCATTCTCCAGAGCTGTCAGGCTTGTGGGAGGGCCTGTCTACCACATGGGGTGGGGAGAAATGAACAATTTATATTCTGCCTGTCGGGCCAAAACCATACAGCATCTTCACAATTGGCCACATAAATATTGAGACAACTATTTAAACAGCTCTGATCAAACACGAGTCAATCAAATAGAAACAGTGGGCAAAGAGAGGAAGAGAGAGAGAGAGAAAGAGTGTGTGTGTGTGTGTGAGAGAGAGAGAGAGAGAGAGAGCTGGGCAAGACAACAGTGAACTAGCAGCACTGGCATTTTAGATAGCACACATGGAGAAGCTTTGTTGAGGCACAAGTTCAGTGTCTGATAAAAGGCATTGTGGGTGGTAATAGCTTTGTCATTAATGATATACCAGTAATACTTGAGAAAGCAGGGCCACTAAACAGCCTGTGATCCCTTTGTAATCCCTTTAAACTCTTGCACTCTCATGCTGCACCTCCCCTTTAACCTCACATCTCCCTCCTGTTCCACTCGGTCCCCCGTTACCATAACCCATTTGCTCCTGCACATACACCTCTCTACACCGCGCTTTCCTTCTCTCACCCACTCTTTCTTAACCTGAACTAAAGGTCTGTCTGGTGCAGACGGGCCCACGGGTCCTGCAAGTCCAGCAACAGATCTTGGCGGTGCAAGCTTCTTTTTTTTTTTTTAACCTAAGCTGTTTGAAATCGAGGTTATGATAAGGGCTTTTCACAATGCAATTTGGCAGCCCCGCCGCTCAAATTAAACTGTCTGCACCTGTCACTTGAATGTGCATTTGTTTAATGTGGCCAGGCGAGCTCTCCATTTTTAAGTACTGTGATTGGCCCCAAATGGTGTCTAAACACCACCCAGCTGGCAAACTTAGGTGTAGAAAACAAAACAAACCAGTAATGAAAAAGTACTGAGGGCGTGCATGCGGTCTGGTGGGTCAGCATGGTACAAAGGCTTGATGAGAGGGTGCAGCACAAAAAGCAAGTACGATCTAAAGAAAAAAAAACAGGCCTGTGCAGACTGCTACATTGCATCATGAAGTGAGAAGACTTTATTTATGAAGAAAATAGACTTCTGGAGCAGCACAAAACAGTATGCATAATGCAGATAATAGCCCTGATCCCCCCAGCAACCAGACTCACCCTTCCAATAACTCTATTTTGCCTATCTTTTCTTCTTTATCCTCTCTACCTTGGCCTGGATGAAGTGAGAGGTCTTTTGCTGTCCAAACACCCATAAGAAAAATCTTCACAGCAGCAGCAAACACCTAATTAGGCAATATTTTACAACCGTTGCTGACCTTATGCTTTAATCATGCCCTAAACTCTGACGGCCGTTGGTACGGGTCGACACAAAACACACACGCCTACACACACATACACTGCATCCGCTCACACACACCCAGAGCATTTGATATTCACAGCGCGTTAAAGACTATAAAGTTTTTCAGGTTTCAGGTATGCTTCTCATTCAAAGCCACTGCTGATTGATCAACCAAGGGTGAATACTTAAAAATCTAATCAGGAACTGGCGAAATTAGTCGAAGCAGTCAAAGTCAGAGTCCACTGCGGCCTTAGCAACCAAATTATAGTTTCAACTGTGCCTCTCACAAAAGGGGAAACATGAGAAATGTGGTTTTAATGAATTGACGGCACAATACAGCACCTTGTCCGCAGCAGTGACAAGTGTTTTTAAAATGTGTCTCCAGTACGCTGCTGACCTACCGACTCCACTTACATTTATCATTCATGCTATTACACTTTAACCACAAGGAGAAAATCACTGACATTACGCCCCACTTCCCGATATCATTTAATACAGTTACTAGTTTGAAGGACCTGAACATTTCCCACATTTTCTGCATAATTTCCCCTTAAACACCCGGCAATTAGCTGAGCTGTAATAGTTATATAAAGAAGCCAGATGGCATTCAGGCTAGAGTTCTTCATGCTGTGGTCAGCTCAGCCAGCACAGGTACGTTCTCCCTTGGCCTGAAGTATAGCTGTCTGCCAGAGTCCTTGTACCTGTCTGCATCGGTAATCTGCTGGGGAGCAGACAAACATCAGTGGGCCTTATCTCTGCTTCTCAGCAGCAGCTAGGGAAGGAGGCAGGAAGGAGGCAGGCAGCCCAGCGGCAACACACACTGCAGTCGACTGAGTTGGACTCATGAGCTCAGTCAACACGCAAGTACAAACAGTTCAGTAAACACTCGCTTACACACACCTTAAACAGCACGCGCACACACACACACACACGCACACACACACACACACACACACATACACACACACATACACACACACACACACACGCAAGTACACACAAACCGGCTCTTGAAAGAAGGTGCTGAAGTTGACCAGGCAGTCATTACACACACACATGCACACACATAGCAGGTAGAAGAGAATTTGCTATGGGCAGTGGCTGCAGCATCAATGATATGGTAAACAAAGTAAAGCAATTTTCATGAATATGACATAACAGAAGCAATTCAACCTTTCCAGCCGTGCCAAGCGGAGGGCTTTGCCCCGTGGCAAAACTGAACGCTGTGGTTGACACATACTGAGGGGACATAATACGCCATCTGCACCAAAGTGATATTCAATACTTGCATCTCATGCAAGATTGCACATGTGAGCTATGAAATTGAAACCATCTCCTCAAACCACTTTCCTTGAGCCAAAGTCAGTAAAAAGTCAAATTCTGTCAGCAGTAGATTTCACAGGGCACCAGAGCCTCAGAGAAATTCAATGTCTTTTGAGCATACTGTGTATTCTGCCATTTGTATTCATGGCATACCAGAGCTGCCTGTAGGGGTACGTAGTGGCTTAAAAATATGAAAAGCCTGTTATGCTGCATATGAATATGAATTGGATTTTTCTCTTGCCAGCACACTAAAGAGTTTGTAATATGACATAGGCTAAAGAAGTGGTCTTACTTTCTGAGGAAAGTGGGTTAACAAATTCTGTTTGTATGCATAAATGTGTTTATGTGCAGAGGTGTGTGTGTGTGTGTGTGTATAAATCTGTGTGCTTCTAATGCAAAGCAGAGTGTGTGGGTCTGTAACGGCGTGTGGATGCATACGTGTTTTTACTTTTACATGTAC
>OMLF01049943.1:35766-53293 GCA_900302615.1 Holocentrus rufus
TGCCAGCACACTAAAGAGTTTGTAATATGACATAGGCTAAAGAAGTGGTCTTACTTTCTGAGGAAAGTGGGTTAACAAATTCTGTTTGTATGCATAAATGTGTTTATGTGCAGAGGTGTGTGTGTGTGTGTGTGCGTGTGTGTGTGTGTGCGAATGATAACTAATATCAGAACTATCAAATAGTCAAAAATAAATTTCCAGTGGAGACCTGTGAGTTAACATTTTTAATACAGACTGGCTGCATCTACAGCTCTGGTGTAAGACCATTAACATATGCAAACTGTAAGCTTTGAAATTCACTTAACATGGATTTAATGGTGAATTTTGCTTAAACACAGAGGAGAGAAGGATTAACAGTGAAACTGAGCTGAGGGGAGTGAAGGTACGCTGTCTTGTGCTTCTAACACCCTGGTTCATACCACACAAATGTGGCCTCTGCCATGCTGAGTGGATTGTTGATGGTTTGTGCAGATCCAGATCCTCTTAGTATTCGCCTGTAAGCCTCCTGTGACTGTGTCTTTTTTTGTCTTAACAGAAAACAGCAGGTAGCGGTTGGAGGAGAGCCTCCGTCTCATCCAGACAAGACTGTATCCTGTCGTCTAAATAAACAGCCTTGGCAAACTACTCTGGCACGCTCAGTTGTTTGCTATAGGGTCTGGTCTGGCACCTTTATCTAAAAATACTCCAATTCTGATGAGGCAGCTCTTGTCAGAAACTAAAATACATGAGACTGAGGTCGCAGGGGAAGCAGGTCAGGGGTCCTGTGAGGAAAGGGGGGGACAGAGAAGAATGCTGACTTCTCCCTGTGTTTCATGCTGTCACTATACAGGATCGAAGGTTATGTTCCTGACAGCTTGATGTCAGCAGAACGTCGTCATTTGAACCTTTCTAATCTTGTTGACTGTGAACTGATACGTCCCACCCAGCTTTGTGTTGAGGAAATATCTATGACACAAGTTTGTTGACAAGAAGAAGTTCCATCTTAACAGTGCAGAAAGAGAACAACTAAGTGTAGTGAAAGAGGTCTCACTACACCGTCGTGCCAAAGAGGAGCTGAGTCAGCTGTGTAAACTGCAGAATGACTGACAGCACTCACAATGGATCTGACAAAAATGAGAGAAGCCATATTTTCTACTGCACAGAGCTCTCTGTCACAAATCATTTTTAACATAGGAAATAATCCTATGTTTATCCATAATAAAATTAATTGACTACTTTGTTTGAAATTGGTGTAACAATGGGAGAAGGAAATTGTCTGAAGGTAAAAGTTCATGTGCTGAGCTGGTCAGGGCCACTCAAGACAGAAAACCAATGAAAATAAAGAAAATGCATTTTTTATAGATCCTTTCTACCTGGGTTGTATAAAAGCCTCTCAGCTGAAGAAACCTCAATAATATAATCCCCTTTCATGCTAACAGTACTAAATTATGGACCAATAAGAAGCTTTTGTTGTCACAGCAAGTGCAATAAAAACTTTTGTGATGATGAAAAAAGTCCACTTTCCCTTTTACACTTAAACATTCTGGCAGTAACTAGAATTTCCAGAAAAGCAGAGAGAAGACACTGCTCTATTTAGGTTGTAGTGCGCTCTGTATCCATCGCTTTCAAAAACAGAGCTTCCCACAGAAGGGCCACTGGATCCAATTTGGCTTTCCAGAAAAAGTCTTTTGAGCCCTCTAAAGAGTTCTGCAGTGTGCTAACAAGTGAAAAGTGAGGAGCTGCTCTTCCCTTATGTGTGCACAGAGCAGCAGTGCTTTTTTATAATCATTTCTGTAATATCCATTACTCTCCCGGCAGCTTGAAGGGAAATTCCACCCTTGGATCCTCCTACCCTGTTTTATATCATCAGCGTGTGATGTTCAATGCATCACAAGACTTATTTTGTGATCAAGTGTTGTGATTTACCTTTTTGTTGAACCCGCTTTCCCTCAACCTGACAATCTCTGCTCCTACTTCAGTTAGTGATTTCTTACAGCTCCCCGAATGGCTTTCAACAGCCCCCAGAGAAGGGCCGTGAACTTGTTGCATCCAGCCGTTTGGTTTTATGTTTGGGCGGAGAGAGGAATAACAAAAGCATCAGTGACAGCCTCAATAGCATCCAGAGACTGAGATTTTCTGAGTCAAGAACAAGCAGGAGTCGCCCTCCCTTACCCCAGACATGCCCTGTGGCTGCACTTTGGATATATTGAGGCTACTTCCTATGCAGAACCTGGTCTCTACGATGGATTTCTCCTTGTATGATTGTTGTATGATTGGGATAAAAAAGCCCTTTCTCTTCAATTGTGCAGCGCTGACAAACAAACCTCATGTTTGCTGCTGATGTTTTAGAATAAGATAATTGAATCATTTTCCTATTAAACTCCATTGTTGCACCGGAAATATGTCAAGGTGACATTGTGCTGTGTTTACCCATTTATCCACGGGAATAAGAATAATACACCACTAAACAACAAAATAGACCCAGGAATGTGAGATACATTGCTAATATTTTATGGTGGTAAACTGTCATATAAATAATGAAGAATGTGTAACAGTTCGTAAATGTGATTAATTATCAAAGAGGACATCTGCCCATAATCTGCATGTTGTTAAGTCCTGTTGGTTTTTTTATCCTGAAGCTTTACAGAAAAGCCTGATATTTGCAATAACAATTAATGACATTAAAATCAGTTATTCATTGCACTGGCTAATGCTTTTTACATCCCTTTGTCCCTCTCATACATATTCAACAGAGGGTAATGGCTATGGACCTCGCACGCCTCAGTGTTCCTACAGCACTTCCACCGGCAGCAGAAAGACTCTGGTCTGAACTCATTCTCATTCATTATTTCCTCTCTCGCTTTCACTCGCTTCTTCACTCTGTCTAAACTTTCACTGAGCAGGGCAGGTGAGTGGCGGCTGATTACCAAACATCTTCTCCTACCTTTGATCTCCTGAGGTGCGGGGCTCTAATCCATCTTGCAGCACAGAAGGCTGTCTGATGTGGGTGGTTGAGGTGGCCACTTAGCTCCTATACGCTTCTCCTCATCTCACATACACGCACGTGCCCCCACCCACACAAGGACACACACACACACACTCACACACACACACACACACACTCACACACACACACTTTGGACTCTGTAGGCGGGGCTTCAGCGTACAGATGCACTGAAAGAGAAGAAGACAAAGTAGAAGGAAATGAGTCAGAATACATAAAAGCTGACAAATGTGATTTTATGAGGCATAGCCATCTTATCCTTTTGAGAATCCCAATCCAATTCATATAAGCAGTGTCTTGCTAATCCTGATTGGTTAAGACAAAGATATCCCATTGCTGAAAACGCCTTCGAGGAATGTACAACAACACAATCCTGCTTACTGCCCCTGGAGCTGACGATACAAATTCAGCATCGATTTTAGAGAGATGGCACTGCATCATACATCATATTGCTGGTCCAGCCTGGGATTCAGCGGCTACACCAAAGCTCTCAAGGTGTACAAAGTTGTTCAGAAAAGATATGCAGCCACGTTTGAAATCTGCACTGCAAACCACAATTTAAAAGTTCAGTCCCATTTTGCTGATTGTCCTGTTTTATTGTTTGTCCCTTACTCAGCTAGATACCCTTCCTCTTTCTATAGCAGATCCAATATTTTTCATACTGTCACTGCACATACTGCGAACAGCTTTTGAAACTCATCAGCATTCAAAACAAGGTCTAGCACACAATATTGCAAGAGAATTTCCAAGGTAAATGAGAAAGTAAATGTCACTTACAAGATGAGCATTAATCTCATGTCATTGTATTTTAATGGCGCCCTTACTCAGAGGAGAATTAAACTTCTCCCTAGAGATCAACCTAATCACTTAACACCGTGGCGAAATCACCCTCCCACGTTACAGCAGCACTGGAGTGGCACCAGTCTCTCACTGATCTGTGTTACATTGGCACATGTGCACAGAAACATATAAAAAATATACATGGATGCAAGGACACAATTTTCATCACTTCCTCCCCGGGTCGGGAGTGGATAATTTGCGTGCCTGCTGCCTTCTTTGGATCTAATAGCTGCTTTTTCCCTGTTAATCATGGTCACCATGGTAGGCACAGAAAGTACCACCGAAAGTTGATAGGCCAGACATTCGAATGAGACGTCGCCGCCACAGAGGGCCAGCAATCAGCTAGAGGTTATCTAGAGTCACATGCACAAAAAGATACAAATGTGACCTCATAAACATCTTTTCCTCAATTAGAAGTAAATTCGTCACACTTTCATCACGGCCTCTAATTAATCCATACCACAGAAATCAAAGAACCAAAAAACTTCTTCTATGAATGTTCTAATATGATTTCTTTGATCTATACTTACAATAGTAATCAAATACTTAAGGTTGGAATTTTGTCTAGATAAATTAAAACAAGTGTGTACTTCAGGAATGCAAAATAATTCAACAATTTAATGGTAATAAAAATGAAAATTTCACTCCTAAGTCTATCTAAACCACATACTTTTAATTAAATTCGCAATGAATTCCAAACACAATGTCTTGTAGTTCTGGTTCCTGTCTTCACAGTTTTGATCGAAAACTATTTGGCTGCTGTCCACAGTCTGTAAAAAGCTTAAAGCTACACTTTGTAATGCTAAAAGGCAAACAGATGCGAGTAGCGTTGCACCTAACTTGGATGCATCTTCAAAATACTCAGAAGGCTCATGTGCTTCTCCTGTAGAGAGACGGATCAACTATTAAGTTCAAAGCACTGCTATTCAGCCAAGAAAATCCACTTGTCTTTAAATAATTGCAAAAAGTTTCAAGGAATATACTGTATGTACTAGAGATGATTTGCAGCAGGAGAAGAAGAAAGGTTAGATCAAATGAATATTTGAAGCACTTGGAGGGGATGTGGGCTAAATAATAATAGGGAAACTTTTGAAGTGCTGACAAATGTAAAGTTTCGACGATATGATATTGTTGCTGAATGTTCCCTTCTAACCCCCTCCCTTCTCTCCCTCTCATTTTCCCTCCCTCTTTCTCCTGCCGCCCGTCTCCGCATCCCTCTCCCTGCCTTGAGGCCTCAGGCTGCTGTATACAAGAGACGGGTACAGGCTCTGTTTAATCTTGTGAAACATCACCCAGAGGCAAAAAGTCCTGAGTGTATTGTCCACCTTTACCATAAAAAGTACGATAACTTTTTCCAACTTTTAAGCTCTGATATTGTTTGCTAAGCAGTGCAGCATTTCCACCCCCTCCCCCAAAATGGTGCAGTTGATACCAGATCATCATCATTTACAGTTACTTAGCATAAAATTAAAGTGCTTGTGTTGGTATACTGGTTACTTTACTGGCAATCATTTTATTAAAAAAAGGGTTTTTTTTCTGAAACAGTTATGATGCCACTCTTCATTAGCTATTAGTGTTTAGAAATTCCCAGAGTGATTAAATACTAGGTGCTGAACACATTTGCAATTACACCAAGAAGTGCACATAATTATGTATGCTAGGAGAAATAAGCAATTATGTTTTGGTTGGAAAATGTCTGCTATTGGTATGCCTGTGATGTGGTGAAGACAGCACCAACCCCTGATTAGCTGCAAGGCACATTTTAAAATATACACAAGTACTGCACTGCAAATACTACATTATAAAAAGACCTTATGAAATTGTCCTCATACATTTTGGACCATCTGCACAGAGAAACGATTACCCTTAGGCTTCAAGTTTTCTGCAAACTCACAATCTCAATACAAATTGGGTTGGTACCAATGACATATCTCAATGCATAGAGAAATTGTGATATTCATTATAATAGAGACCCAGATAACGTTTGGTTATGAGACGCTTGTTAACCCTTTACTCAGCAGTGTACACATCAACCACAAAGTGCTCACTTATTGTGTAGCATGTTGTTCAAAACACATGTAAACATCAGTTACAAATATATAATGAAATCCACATGTTTAGGCCTTTATTTCAAAATGCATTATTTAAAATTAAAATTTAATGTAGATAATGAAAAAATGTGCGATCTAATGTACTGAAGAACTGTTTAATTAACATGCATTCTCACATAATGAACAGTACACCATTTACTAACATTTTAAAACAATTTACTATTTATCAGTGATGGTTATTGTAAAATGTTATGAGGTACATGTTCGGTCAGCAAGGCAGAGATGTTCTGTCTCTTTCTCTTCAGGGTCAGAATAAAAACGAGTGACACAGGAATCCTGTCCTTACTTGCCACATGGCCAAATAACCACACACAGAGAAACATGGAGGGCACTGACCTACAAACTCTCAACCTTTAAGAAACATCATATGCTCTGGGCTAGTTGTTGTCAACTGTCAAGAGTGTTGATCTTGGGCCTGCGGTAAAATAAATCTTAAAATCAGAAAAAGGGATGTTATTTCAACAGCTTCTCTGCAGTACAAACAAATGTGTGGTGTCTATTCATGTTTGAAAAGCACAGGGAAGCTACAGGCTAAACGCTAAGGGTTCCAGTTGAGTTCATACATGGTTTAGTTCCACTTATTGCTTTATTCATCTGTAGGACCATTTGGAAAAGAACGCTCAAAGAGGGCTGTTCAGGATAAAATATTCTAAAAATAAGCCTTTCCTTTTCTTTTTTAACCAGAGTGTCTGATTAAGGAATGCTCATCCCTCATTTTATTTCATTTGACTTTTGTTGACTAAAAGAAAGCATGTGGTATAATGTGTTGTTTGGTTTATGAAAACACAGAATCAGGGACCATCCAAATATGATTCTTAAGATAATATTGCACCAAAATATGCTGCAACATTTTCCTGGCCAATTGTGACACACAATTGGCCACAAGAAATCACTTCACTTGCAATCCAGAAGAAATCACTTCACTTGCAAAGAACAAGAACCCAAAAACAGGAAGTCCGCAACGAGTGCTTGGAAAATAGAAAAATAGAGGATCTGCAGAGATTCAACATGTGTTTTCAACATGGATTTTTTTTTACACTAACACTTCAGAATTCTTGGTAGAACCGTGAACAAAGCACCAGATAAATGGGACTGAAGAATGGCCACCAGACTGCTTACCACCCACCCACACAGCTGATCAAGTAAAAATAAATCTGACATGTACAGTATATTAGCGATATGCTTCCACTGATAGAGGTGACAAGTTCTTCGTTGAAAACGTGATAATTCATTAATATTTATGCACTCCAGCTGTCAATACAGGACTATGTGTGCACGCGTGTGTATAGTACATGTAGATTAAAATGTACTCGTAAATTTTGTTTTTATTCCATTAAAGCGGCGACAGATTTTTCAATGATTTTAATTGCCTCATAAAAAAGTCTCCTAAAGCACCTTGGCAAAACTCTATCCTAAAATGAAACAGCTCTCTGCTTTTTCTGAACGTGTTGTACTAACGTGAGTACTACTGTATGCCATATGCAGATGGATATTTTACTAAGAAATCGATGCAGTATGGAAAGGGCAGGAGAGCAGTATGGATTTTTCTGTTTTCGCCTTGACATGACCATCAATCCCTATAGGTAAACTGGAAGGGGGGCCAACAGGACGATGAACCAGACAGCAGGTGAGAGCCCCTGAAGCATAGTTGAATGGTTAGGAAGGCTTGCATTTATTTTTTCTCTTTATTAGTGCAGTATCTCACTCACCATTCAAATTCCAGTAATAAACAAGATGTTCTCATATTTGCAATCACTGCAAATAAACTCTAAATTATGATTAAAAAGCAAATCTTAAAGACTTCAGGACTTGTTATGTAGTACAAGCTTCAAGTCTATTTTTAATCTCTACGGAGATATAAATATATTCCATTTGACAGATACACACTGCCAGTGATCACAAACTTGCAGTTCTGATGCTCATAGTTTGAGCCCAGTGTCTGTTGACCACCACAACTCAACAGTAGGCTAATTGATTCAGGAATATTCTTGTTATGAAGTTAAAGCCATTATTGTACAAATGGTTGATTCAGTATGGTTCTCCAAGTATGAATCCAAGTAGTATGCATAACATTCAGTGAGCAACAAAATTTGTAATATTTATATATCGGCCCAAGGAGGCTTCACTGTTATCTCCGAGATTATGTCTGTGTGTGTGTCTGTCCATGGCTAATCGTACAAACCACAGGGCCTATTTGCCTAAAAATTTTTGTGCACAGTTATAACTGTATGAGGAAGAACCTCTTGTTGTTGCAGTGATTCAAAAATGTTTGTTCTCGCTACTTCTGCTCCATTTATTGTATGGCTAACTTGACCAGGCACTGCTCTCTCGCCATTGGGTCACTACACCACTTTCTTCCTCCATTCATTGTCTAGCTCTCTCTCTCTCCTTTTCTTCACATACTACTGGACCTATCAGCCTAATAGTTTTTTTTTTCTGTTGTGGCGGTGTTCACGCTGATCAAGGGTGTAAAAAACACAGGATGTGCATTGCGTTTTTTGGGCAACTTTATAAAACACACTGCTGACAAAGGAAGTCAAAAGAACACAGAGAAGAAACACAGGAGAACAACGCTGTAAAAAGTGTCAGAGGTTGATATCATCTGCAACAAGCGAGGGTTAAAATAGCTTAAATAGCCTGATGCTTCACCACTGTAAAAAAAAAAATGAAGTGTAAAACAGTCATCGCTGTTTCACAAGTCAGAAGAATAATTTGCCTTATCTTCCCAGGTCTTGGCAGAGATCTGCACTCTACCAAGTGCACTCTTCTAGTCTGTTTGTCCAATCATGTATCAGGCACAGTATCTCAGACGCCACTTATCAAATTTCGACAAAAACAGGAGAATAAGATACATCTCACCATTTTCCAGTTCCGGCATTATCCATATTACACTGACTGAGGTGGACAGCATCATTCACGGTGGGTGGCATGTTTTTCTGTTGCCTTGTTTCTTAATGTTTATATTTTAGGTTGTCTCAGCCCCTGTCAGTCAGTTATCAGCTTGTGTTCTGGCCTGCCACCCGTCTGCTGCTGTTGTTGCTACTGCCGTCCGTAGCTTTGCCTCCAGTTATGAAGGAATATAGCTTCCTATCAGTCTGTGCCGTGACCCCAATTGGAGAGCCATATTCAATGCAACACACAGGAGAGATGAGAGGCAGCAGTGAGCTGCCCAGGCAGGCTGCAGGGGACCGATAAAGCTTTTAGAATTCACGAGCTGTCATCACACCATCCCTGATACTAACCATCCCCTGCTCCTCCCCCATCAACCCCCAGGTGGCACAGGTACATTAGGTGAGAAGTTGTATGCAGTGATACTACACACATGTGTATACGAAAACAAACATCCCTAACACATTGTCTGCATGTGTATATAGAAACAAACACGCAGTAACACACCCATACTAAGACATGCAAAGAAATGTAATTAAAACGAAGCTTTAATCCCTCTGTTGTTTACTTATATTATAGCAGTACCATCTTTGTTGACATTGTCACCAATAAAACAGGTGCTTTTGTTTAAAAATATCATAAAAGAAAACAATGTTGTGTTTAAAACCTAACAAAAAATGTGCAAACACCAGAGTGTGTAAAAAGAGAGAGATTAAGAAAGAGGGGGGTATATTTCAGAAAGGTAAAGAAAAGTTATGGAAAAGGTCAAGGCAAGAGGACTGTAAAAAAGGACAGTAAAAACCAAGAACAGGGTAATACATTATCCTGTTTAATATTTTTAGGTGGGTCTAGAAGAAATTGGGTTAGACCTTTAAAATAAAAGGAAAGTAGCTGATAGGAACTTAGACGCTGGCCAGGGCAAACTGTGACAGAAGCGGCACAGAGGGAAGGGTAATGTGTGGGACTGCGAGCGATTGGAGAAGGAGAAAACGAACCAATGCGAATGTTACAGAGCGGGACAGAGAGGAAGAAAGAAAAACCGGTGGAAAGATAAATTGTATGAACAGAGAGGGAATGCATGTGTGTGGCAAAGAGATAGAGATGAAAACAGCGAGATCGAAGGTGGAGATGTGAGACTGCAAGAATGAAAGAGAAGGGGTGAAGAAAAGACAGATTGGAGGAGAGAATGAAGAAGTGAGTTCGGGAGGGGGAGGGCAAATTAGGAGCCAGAGAACTAGATTCAGTGGCTGAGTGCCAGGTCGGGCATTGCAGGACAGAACAGACTCATTTAGGCGTCTGCAGTTGACGCTACTGAATGGCAATAGTGCTTCCTCTGCTGCTGGTTACAGGGACGTGCCTGGAGTGTAGAGCAGTCTTCTTCCTGTGGCCTGGGGCCTTAAATCAGCTCTGCACTGGACACACCAACGCACAGCTGCACACACACTCTCTCCCTCTATTTCTCTCTCTCTCTCTCCCTGTGTCTTTCTCTCTTGCTCCTAGGCAATAGAGATGCCCCATTTGCTCACTCTGACCTCAGGGTGAGACTTAGGAAGACAGTATTGACCTTGGGCCTGACAACATTCAAGAAGAAAAAACAGAAAGATGACGGGGTAGTGGAAGATTGTGGCGAGGTACCAACCATTTGGGAGCTTTTAAAAAGATATCCCAGGTAGAACTGTGCTGACCAGGAGTTCGAAAAGTTTACGCAAACCTCTAACTGAAGCAATTCTATGGACACTGGAGAGACTGATGAGGTGGGCCTCAGGTTCGCTGTCCCACCAGAAGGTAAAGCTTTCAGACTTACCTGATACAGCCTGCAAGTGATGGTGAAGGTGAGCATCTGCAGGGCTGTGGGTGCCCTTGCCTGTATCCTGTGGGTGGTCGGCATTATGATAGCAACATGACTTTGAATCCTGTTGGGCTTTAACCTTACCTGAGGACGCCAGGTGTTGGCGTACCCTACAGTTGTTCATGTTCATTTATAATTCATGACCCGGAGTGCAATACTCCTCCCCGAGGGTACATGGGTATATGCATAATTTACTACAGATTTCATGAGAGCAGACGGCACACAGTGCTACCTCTAGAGGAATGTGTTTTGGGAGAAGGAAATCCTGTTGATCATAATACTGCAGGCAACAGGCATTTCACTGGGTCTAAAAAAAGCCTGATCTGAGAATCATAATTATATATTCCAACACCATTCACATTGCTTCCATAGTGCTCATCAGTAATACTGAAACCATACACTGAGGGAAGTTTTTAGTTAAAGATATGTGCAGTCCTTGCTTATTCTGTTCAGTTACAGAGTCATCTAGGGATGCCACAAGAACCAGTGCTACTGATACCAAGTTGATGCCAAATTTCAAGAAACCGTACCAGTTTTTATTATTGGCAGCACCAACTTGTACCACACTCATGGGAAACTGCCACAGCTCCGCTCCACAAGCTGCTCAGACAGACTGACCAAACACACCTGCCCACCAACACTGGAGCAAACAAGACCACAGCACACAGGAAATCAACAAAGACGTACTTCTGCTGTGAAATTCTCACGCTGAGCAATTATAATAAATACAAAGGTCATGCACAATGGGTGAACATCTGAACAGATTCATTTCACTACATTTAGACAACTTGTCATGGTGCCCAAAACTGGGTAAATATTTCAAATGAAGAAGAGGCAGGACATTAATTTACTGATGTTTGCGAACTTTTTAACACTAAAATTCAATTTGATACATTGTAACAATTATTATATATATATTCAATTTTAACCACCAGAACTATTGGTGTTAAAGCACAAATTCAAAAGAAGATACTAAACCAAAGCATGTGACGTAGTCACAACTCCCAAATCAAATAAAGCTGCTAGAAGCAACATCAGGATTCAAGCTTGTAATAGTTTACATTGGGAGGTTATCTGTCTGCAATATTGTTGTGTTATCCAGCTAAGAATAAATCAAGTAGTTGCAAAACTACATTTAGGCTACACACTTTAAACCATAGAAGTCAACATTTCACAATTAAGTTTGTTTTGAACTTGATGACAGAAAATATAATTACATTACATCAAGTGAGCTAAAAGCTAATTATGGAAGTCGCACAGCAGTTTTTGATGGCTGTCAAGCGATGATTGTATTTAATGGTTGATCACAACATTTGTTTTATACGTCAGGCGATGCTGTCACTGTCATCGTTGCGTTGGTCACCGCCTTCATCGCTGAGAATTTGACCCCATCCCTCTGCTGCCTCAGTTGTCATGGCAACAGTAAGTGCTTTTCCTTATGTCAGTAGATTTTTCCATCTCATAACATTAGCCTAATGTACAGCAGTGGAAAATCATACATTTGTCAAGAACTTAAAAAACTAAATTACAACGTATTCCTACCTGACGCACTATATATATATATATATTCCTATATGACGCACAACACGCAGATTACAAAAAGTCCAGTTCCTGGGATGGAATTGCAGAAAGCCTCAACACTGAGGGTAAATGGCGGCAATCATAGCAGCAGCAAATGCACAAAATAGTTTATTTAGTTCTGCCTTTTCTGTCTTCTTGTCTTGAGAGCAAATGATTGGACCTCAGCGATGCATTCTGTAATCACTCGTGTTTATACTTATGCATGACAATGTCAAAGTGGAGTGAAGATGGAATGCTGGTGATGTTGTCGTGATGGCTATCGGGCCATCACAAATCACCAGACTATAAAATCAAAGTGGTGTGATGACGGAATGCTGGTGATATTGTCCCGATGGTTATCGGGCCATCAAAAATCACCAGACTGTAAACTGACCTTAACATTCCCAATTTCCAAATAGGACCACAGTTTGAAAAAGTTACCATAAATTAACAAAACTCGCTGTTCCGTCAAGCTCAGCCGGTGTCAAATCATCAATCAGCAACTACGATACATCTGCTGTAATCTGACGCTCTGCCCTTGAGAGTGTGTAAATATACAAACACAGAAAAAACAGCCACAGCCAAAAACGTGATAAAAGAGATAGCTAAGTTAAGGCAGTAAGGAAATGGTCTTTTGTTGATATAACTGTTGTGTAATTACTGTGACCTTGCAATCCTAACAAAGAGATGTAAAACTTTCTCAGTGTAACATTTCTTTACAATCAACCAAGACAATATGCCCGAGGAACATGATTGAATGCATTTACATTATACTGGCATTGGAAAAAACATTAGAGAGGAAGTGAACTGTAGTTATAACTTCTCATAGCCAAAGACACTGAGCACACTAATTTCCTGCCTCAGGATTGTGTGCAAACCTCCTAATTCTTTCAGGCAAGAAACTGGCCTGTATTCAGCTCAGAGACAAAAAGGTCCTCTGCCCAGAATGGAATGATAATCTTTCTGTTCCCAATGGTTCGGCTCAACCTTTACCTAGACAGACAGCTTAAAGACTGTCCACTGAACACCCAAACCTTTCTGACCCAGGAATATCTCTCTCTGGATCCTCCCTTGGGGCAACAAGTCTGTACAACAAAACAGGAACTTGATTCTGCTGCACAGAGAAGCCATCTATACCTCCTACAAGCATTGTTTGAAAGCTTTGGGGAATATCTTCTATTTCAGGCAGCTATAAGACTAACGGTAAAGCTTGCTATTCAGAGTGAATACATTCGACGAGTCCGCAGACTAATCATTTAAAGGATACATCATTTGCCACAACATCCAACTGCACTCCAAGATGTGTATTCACAATACACCAGAGAACATCTTATCAAACCATTTTGACATGAATTTAATTTAAAACTGACACTGTAGTGGTTACAAGACAGAGCCTTAAACTATTATTTGACAGAGCTGACGTTCTTCTCCAGATAAATATTCTCACATTGTCTGTTGTAAGCACATCACAGCCTACACAAGACTGCCCAAATTAATCCTACTCCCAAGATGAATGACTTGGTTGCAAATTTCCAATACAGAAACTATTTATGCATATGTCAAGTGTGCCCCCATGAAAAAAAAAAAAGCTTCAATTGCGATTGGAGTTCATTTTTATTGTTATCGTTAATATATTTCATCTTCTTCCTCCTACTTTTCCTTCCAGCCTCAACAAAGCTCTGGAAAGCGGAGTTGTTTCATTAGCAGCTTTGTGCGCCATAAGCTAATTTACACACTCCTGTGATTATTATGAGCTGTGTGCACTCAGGGCTTCATAAAGCATCCATGCTTCTATTGATCCAAGTCTGTTTCAGCGTTCTGTTCTCCAGGTGCTTCCAGTTTTGTTTTGCAGTCTCGGTGCGTCTGAACCTGTTCACCTCTCACGGCCTGCCACAGCCTAACACGCAGAGCCAGGACAACAACACCGCTTAATGACTATTTGATGAGATGCTTGACCATGAAGACAATCTGACACTGAAGAAGAGTCCTGAGAGACCCGCACTTGTGCAGCTGCAGTGAATTCTAAGATTAATTTATGAATACATAAAAAGTTGCCAACGATGTCGCTGGAGTTATTACGATGCAGCGTGGGGCCTTCAGAGCAGAGTGAGGGACAAGGAGGTAGTCATTTCAGAATTAATGTACAAGGTTGTATATCAAATCAATACCCATAAAAAACAGCGCACGCACGCACACACACACACACACACACACACACAAAGTATGTGCTATGTGGTACATGGTCAAGGGCAATGGCCTTACATAATGATCGGACATTGTAAAAATATCTACATTATAAGCATTATAATTTTGTTTTCTCTTAATCCATAAACAGTAAAGCCAATTTTACACCTTATGTTCAATTTCCAGTAATTGATTTTACATAAAAATGTGGGCAAACACAACAGTAATTTATTTGTTTCAATAGGGTGTGTCAAAAGTGCTAAATCATCAGCCTGCATTAGGCTATGTATAAAAAAAGCAATACATCAACTTGATAAATCATTTTGTACTGTGCCCACAGTAGGACGACCTTGTTCAATTATGCGAACTGTGAACTGTTTTTTTTACAATTTTTTAAGAAATTAAGGAAATACATAAGAGGGAATATTTATTTAATAGTTGAGCTAAGAAATCGTTGGCATATATAGTATTAAATCAAATATTTCCACTAGTTCTCTCCAGATTTGCAGATAAATCAATGATCACAGTGAAGAAAGACAATATCATTGAGGCTTTAGGGCATAATATTTCATCTATTCATTTTATTTCATTAAATTTTCATGATCCTTATCTTTTTGGTAAAACTGTCTTCTTACAACCACATACCATCATCTTAATTATAATTCAAACCTTCCGGCGCTGATTTTATGCCCTAATCTAAACTAAAATCAATAGTGCTGATGGAGTGTGTTAATGAAAATGTGATTTTTAAGTGCAATTACACATCTGTTGTTTTGTTCTAATGACTATCCAAAATCCCCGCCTTCGATCCCTTGTAGTTACTTGTTCACATGTTGGGATCACCATGTGACCTTGGGATCCTTTGATTTGAACAGAGAGAAGGGAAGACAAAGGACCTGCACCTCTATTTCTGACTTACTTGACAAACGCGCACATATATCAAGATATTGATCCAATATCCTCAAGTGGTGTCGTGCTCAAATGCAGATGCTTCAACAGATCTTATAACAAAGCTCAGCTCCCAGCAAGATGAAATGATAAAAAACACAAAGCAGGGCTGCATATCCCACATGTATCTAATATTTAAGCCCTTTACTCTTAACTTTCTGTACATTCAAACATGGCCTACAAAAACCAGCCCCTACTGACTGCTGGCTGCTGTAAGATAAGATGGGGCAATGATCACCCGAAATACTCAACTGCGTGCATCAGAAAGTGACAGGCTGACGTGATTGTCTAGATAAAACCTAAGACTCAGAGGGAGCATGAAGGATGACAGAGGCTGCCTCCACGTCTCTAACCCTTTAATCGTCATCTCTTGACCTCGTTGCCCTCTCCCTGCCTTTTCTCCCACCCCTCTGCCTCCCGGTCTCCTTTTCTCCCCTTCTCAATCTCTCTGGCCCGGCTTCCCCTTGCATCCTTTCATGTCCCATCATGCATCTCCCTCCCTCCAACCCATCCCCTAGTCACTCCCATCCTCCTCCATCTTCCCCTCTAATTCGATCATCTCAATTGCGTATGGTCTGGCAGAAATTGATTTACCTCTTCCAAAATGAAGTCTGAATTCACAGTAGAAGCCTATGATCTGCAGCCAAAACTGGCATCAATGCATGTAGATGCCTATGAAACAAACAAAAAAAATGGTTTGTGTAGCCTATGAAGATATGTGTCCTGCATTCATTTCCTATTTTGTCTACATGAAATTACAACCCCCTTGTTTAGGCTTCCTGAAACAAAAATAAAAGCCGTGGGCCAGGAAATTTGTATTGGCAGGCCGCAGATCAGGAAATGAGTGTTGGAGTAAAGGATAAAACATAACACAGAGTTAATGAATGTTTCATTTCTGCACTACAAACACTCCTTTCCCTTAACAGCAAGCCACTGCCTCAGTCAAAGACATGCAAAATGTGTTTCATATCCACGGTTACACAGACAACTGGATGGATGTGATGAATTTGATTTGTTTTGATCTGTTTGGTATCATGGTAACCTGTAAAAACAGAGCAAACAAGAGCAGATTTTTAAGAATGCTGAACATAAAGAAAATGGAATGGAAGAGAATACAGAAAACCAGTAAGAGCCAAGCACACAGACAATGTGCTTGAAAAAACACTGGCTGTAAGTGAGTAGAAAAAGTGTCACCCTGGTTATGACAACATGTGACATTATGACCAGCTATTTACCAGCAGGGGGAATCAATCCACATAGCAGGCTAGCTGGGACTGATTCATCTCTCCCTTCAGGCTCTTTATTGGATTACAGTAGCTATAGTAGATCTCAATGATCAGACGCCGCTGTGATTAAACTCTCCTCCAACATGTTTGACCATTTGTTTATCAATATTTGTCCTGCCCCCTTCCCTTTTGTGATGGGTCACTTGCTCAAAAACTGACAACGATGAGGATTGCATCTTGGCAAACGCTGAACAGAGTTTTGGACTTTGGACGCCATTCAAAAGCAGACAGCAACTGTCTGCATTTTGCCCGAAAAATGCAAACACCAGCAGCGCTCGGTGTAAAGCGAAATGCAACACAATGCAAGATGCTCGTTCACCGCATGTTTACATCTGAGAAACAATTTTTAAAAAATGGGGCGTAGCCTGCGGAGCTAGTTCAGGCAGAAAACTCCAGACATGCAGCATTCACATATACATTCACATATACTCTCCCATGCTCACATGATATCTGCTTGATGCTACGCCCCTCTGCAATGAGGCGGTCTATTTAAGCTGCTGATGCCTTGCCTATCCCTGCTCTGCCCTGCTGCAAACACACTGCCATGCCTGCTGCTGCTCCACATGCTCATTGCCTGCTGCTCAGTTGACATCCCACCTCCACCTCAGCATCCACCTGTGGGCTCTGAATATTCCTCTAAAGGGGAGAAATATCCTTTCGCTCTCTGCTCTGTTGGCATAAGCTCAGTAGGCTGCAGAGAGTGAGAGGGTCAGGGCCTAGATGTCAAACATAATTATCATGTGCTATACTGTATATCTGTGCAAGTTTCCATAACTTTACTTGTGAGTTGGCTGACTGAACTGACAATTAAAAATCAGACATGTCCCCTTATTCAACTACTGTAGGTAAGCAGGCAAAGAACACGTTTTAAGTGACA
>OMLF01049944.1:0-10008 GCA_900302615.1 Holocentrus rufus
ATCAAGGACAGGCCTGAACAGTTTGGGGAGAGTTTAATGCAGTGCAGGATTGTTGTGTTTTAGAATCTGGACAAGAGGGACATGGAGCTTTGTTTCTATCTTGGCACTGTTTAGTGTTGTTAAATACTTAATAAGACTGGTCTTGTTCAATTTATATTCATGATGGACTTCATACATTTTACTGGTTTCTGATTGTGCTATCTCATTACGGTTTGTGGATCTTTTCAGATACAAAGTTGTTTGGCCGTACTCACAAAAGGGAAGTTATAATGAAACTACAAATGAGGACGAGGTCAGTCCACACAGAACGTGCCTGTGTGTCACCCCATTAACAATCTAAACTGAATAGCATGCTAGACCTTGATTTTTTATTTTTATCACCAACATGTTAATTGTGAAGTGTAAACAGACAAAAATATCCCATTTGGCCTATGTGATTTTGTTCTTATTTGTTCTATTATCTCCACCAACACTGTTTTGTGGCGACTCAGAAAATAGATCAGTTGTTATGTGTTACTCTTTCAACCTAGGAGTCATTGGTTCAATTCCTGCACAGCTCCAGTTGTTTATTTATTTATTTATGTATTTTTGCACCAAATGAAAATGAAAGCTAGCATGAAAGTGTTCAACTTTATAAAATAGCATGAAGACTAAATTATCAGAAGACTTCAGAAGAATAAATTCTTCTGAAGTTCACATTTATTTGAAAACTGCTGATTGTGCTGCGGCTATATATTACCATGTCTGTTCAGCTTTGTCTTTGTGATTATCACATGTTGGGACAGGGCAACTGAGTGATCAAACAAGCTTGTTTCCAAATGTATCTATAAAGACTTTTTCTTGCATTAAGATCCCCTTTGCAAGCTTAAAATGTCATTGAAGAGTTCTTGAAAACAGTTCTCTCTGTCTCTGTTTCTCTGTTGCAAGTGACATCCAACACGCATGTTGTTATATGCCAATAGCTGTAGCATGTAGGGAACAGGTGTATCATTATGGCTCCCCCATGAGTGATATCATGTTTCCCTGTGTGTGAGAGATTGATAAGAGTGGGCGGGACAAGGTCAGAGAGGGAATGACCTAAATCGTTTGTTGATTGACGGGTGCTGTCATCCAATTCCATTAGCTTTGTTCCTACACACCTTGGCGGTTTCTAATTTAATCTTGGCTCTGATAGAATGTAATTTCGTTAAAAAGGCCCCCTTATTAATATTTCCAGTATAATTTTCAGCCACTGATGGGCACAGGAACTTTCATTACGGAGAGAAATTAGAGAGGCAAGATGGTGGGTAAATGGGAGACAGTGGATAGGATTGGACAGAGATCTATTAGAGTATGGATGTAATAAGTGACATTGTTAGCTTCAATCAGTGGCCTGCATGCAAAAAAAAAAAAAAAAAAAAAAAAAAAAAACGAAAACAAGCAGAGCAACTCCACCTGTGGATGCACACATAGAAGCAATCAGTCTGCCTGCCTGTGCCTACATGCACAGCAGGCAGACTGATTTGCACACACACACACACACACACACACACCACACACACACTACACACACAGTATTTCTCCCTTAAATGTAGACACAATCTATAGGATAAGGGCTGTCTGACAACCATTTAGCTGACAACAAACACATAATAAGCACTACAACAGGAGAACATAATAGAACCCAAAAGGCTAAGGGCTCCCAAGAGACAACAATATCCCCCTCTCACACAGAAAAAAGACTATTTTCCCCTCTCCCCTTCCATAGGGGCCATGCCATTAGATGGCCTTGTTTCTCAGTATGCTGTCCTCCTCCTCCTCCCTCTCTGTGGCTCCCTCACCTGCTTAGTGGAGATAGAGAGGCAGAAAACAGCGATTTAACAGCTGACATGTCACACATCTACAGACTTTGCCACGTTACATAGTCTATGCAAGACACGCATACACAAACACAAGCCCTTGTAAGCTGTTTGCTTACATAGTCCATGCACATAGATCAGTTTCCACCGGCCCAGGCTGAGGTTGTAGATAGTTTTTGCACGCAGGGGAAACAAAGGCGATGGATGTTGGAGAGGGGTTATTTAAAAATGGCTACTGTGGACGAACATAATGATCCGTCACCGATAAAAATGTGATGAAAACGGTACAAAAATCTGTGACCATTGCCCTTTGATTACACAGGTACAAACTGCAAAACATCCTTTTCTTAGCGCCCCTACCTGAAACACATGCTATTGCAGAGGAGAATGCAAGGAATGCCCGGTGTGTTTCCCTTTGCATTTGCGTGTCCGTGACTTACATGCAGTATGCACATTTACAGCATATTCAGGGTTGCTAGCAGAAAGTCTATCATTCTGTCCCATTGTGTGTGTGTGTGTGTGTGTGTGTGTGTGTGTGTGTGTGTGTGGACGTGCACATGCACATGTGTATTTGCCTGTAGCACTGTGTGCACAGAAGAACACCAGGGACAAGACTAATCTCTGTGCACAAGCACAGCTGCACACACACAAACACACACTCCTCTCAAATTCAGATGCAACCTTTTCACTCTCCAGTCTTTGTTTCAGTGCTCTTACCATTTTCCCATCCCTCCAAGAATGAATTTTTAACAGGTAATCAGTAATCAGAAATTCTTCAGCAGAATACATTTAGAAAGTAGACTTCCCAACTCTTAACTGGTGCAGCTTTGTACCTGCACTTTGCTTTAAATTCCTGTCCCAGCCTCGTCTCTGCTCTCCCACCTCCATGCTCTAACCACACCGCTGCTCCCCTGGCCCACCTCCTTCCATCCTCCCCCTCCGCTGCCTCTCTTCCTCCCTGCCCCAGGCCACCCCTCTGTTCCAGTCTCATCCAGCCTTTCAGGATAGAGAGAATACAGAGGATCAGTTCTGCTCAGTGACCTTTGGAGGTGGCCTTCAATCTAAAGGTACGGCAGGGGAGCCAGAGCTTAGAGAGATTTACTGGGGTTACCTACGGGAGAGAGAAGAGATTTCACCTCTACCAATCCTCCAGAGGTGAAGAGACGAGAGGCAAAGAAGAAAAGAAAGAGAAAAGAAGAGAAGAGAAGAAAAGAAGAAAATTCAGTGTCGACTTTGATACAGAGAAAGAGTGGGACAGACTGAAACATATGGGGTAGGTGAGAGGGAAAGAAAAGATGATAGAAAGCAGGAGAAGAGAAGAAAGAGAAGAGATAGAAAGAGGAGAAGATATTATGGTGCCAATTCTGAAATACAGAAGGAGTTGGAGATGAAAAAAAAAAACTGGCGAGGACAGCAGAGGAGATTTGCCTGCTGGTCTCAGTGGGACAGCGGTCCTTTGTCTCACAGCTGGAGGCACTGACCACAGAGAGGAGAGGACAGATGCATAGATACGATGGATTAGAGAAAGGCATGCGGAGGGAGATAGAGAACAACATAAAAAAATATGGAAAAATGTATGCCTTGAATATTAAGAAAAATCACAAAGAATGCCGCAGAAGATTCCAAATAGAAACCTCATTGTTTGTGTATTTATATTTAATCATGACGATGAGAACCCCTATATAATGTCAACCACAGGATAGATCAACCCAAAACAGAAATGTCCACTGTTGGGACAGTTGAAGGTTAGAGCTGAAGAAATCACACCGTGGAATGTGTGAGCATATGTGTGTGTGTGTGTGTGTATGTGTGTGTGCATGTGTGCGTGTGTGTACAAAACCGTCCCATGAGGGGTCCCCTTGCAGGTGGCTTTTAATTTTGGTCCAATTTGCATATATCCAATCAGGTAGAGTAATTGGGAGAGTGTGAGATAGCGTGGGGAGACAGCACACTCGCACACATACACACACACACACACACATACACACACACACACACACACAAAGGGCGTTGGTCTACCCCAGGATGCGGGAAAAATTCGTTGCAGACGAGCTGATGACACCGATAATTGTGACACTGAGTGATGGGTCTAATCAGCAAAAGTATCTTCCTAATCAATTGTTACCCCCACCCCCAGCCACCCACCCACATCTCCCTCACCCAGGCTTCAAAACAACTCCTTGTCCCCACATGAAAGGCGTCCACGTTGGAGATGAGCATGAATAGCCTGAATTACAATTATTGACCTTGACAAGCGGCGGTAGACAACACTCAGTGATAAGAGCCACACAGGGGGAGACAAATTCTCAGGATGAAGCTTGATGACTGACTGATGGCTGTCAGCTGATTTTAACTGGGCTGCACAGGTGAAGATGCAAAACTGCAGTATGCTCATGTTGGAGATTTTCTATAGCATCAATTTCATATAATTCACAAGTGATTGCATTATAGAAAAGGTGTACTAAAAGTGCTGGAATGCTTGACACATACACATAGACCCTATTTACAGCTGGCATTTCATGCAAATTGTATCCAGTATGTACCCGGATGTGACTCATCATCATTACATTTACATTTGTTATCAAAAATGCATTTGCAGTAGTTGCATATAGATTGCCATCCCCTTCACAGTGCCTCAAAATGTGCAGATCTCTCTTCCTAAACACAGGACCGGTTTTCAGTCATCTATCTTATCTTGCACAATCTGATGTTTATGCACAAGTAGACACAAAACAATTTCATTGACATGTAGTTTGCAGGCAGGCTACTTCCCAAAAACTCAATTTTCACCTGGCATTAAAGACACAGTTCAACCAAAATGAAAGCTGGGTTATTATCTACTCAGCTTGCATACACATATAACACACAGCAAGTTTGCTGGTGTTGCTTCAAATTAGCCTTCTCAGAAACAGCTACAGTGATGGGAACTGGTTCCAAAAAGGGCAAATATGATCATTAATTATTCCAAACAGTGGAAGTGTTCTGATGCCAAAACATTGCACCATGGGTCAAAAAGTCCAATATTTATCTCATTTGTTTTCATTGTGAATGAACTTTGCATATTGCAGGAAGATGGCATTTAAATTTCTGTACATCCTCTTCTGAGGTTGTATTTTTGATAACATTTAATGCAGATAAATGAGATCTAGATTCAGTCTGGGTTCAAGTCGCATGAAATGACAGGTGTAAATGGGGCTGCGGTGGTTTAGGCAATCAAATTTAATCCATCCATAATGCATCTTGGGTTGTTTTTGTGGAGAAGTGCAATCAGATTGCTATTCAGTAACTCAAGATGCATTTTAATGCCAGGTATAATTGGGGTCATAGTGTTAGATTAGATTAGATTAGACATATTTTAGTAAGATTAGATCTGATAAACTTTTAATAATCCCAGTGGCAGTCATTGCAGCAGCAAAGAACAAAATATGGATACAAGAAGCAGCAGAGAATACTGAATATAATAAAGCAAATAACCATAACGAAGATAATACAGCAAATATATAGTAAATAAGTTTCTGAAGTTAATACAATATTAACTTAAAGAACATGTATTGTACTCTGACTATTCCAGGTCTTGCACTGACATGCACTGAAGGCAAGGTCTGGACCTCTTTCAAAGGTGAGTCAGTATACATTTACTTACAATGATTTAATTGCCAGTGTGTACCTCCACCAGTGTCATTAAGATGAGTTCCTGTACATTTCTACTGATTATTTGATGTTAAATGTTACAGAATAGGTAGAAAGGACACTGGAGTTCATAAAAGTACCTCTAATTATGATGGCAGTCCAACTAATGTGACGCTACGTTCTTGTCACTGTTGGCTTGGGAACATGAGGTGCTGTCAGGTGTTGACAAAGTGCAAGACACAGAAAGTTTTAATTTTCACACCAACTACCACTGGAACAATGAGCCCAAGGATTTTTTTTTTTTTACCAGGGAAGCATATAAACTTTTTCTCTTATCTCACGCGTAAGCCATACACCGCGGAGTTTCTCCTACTGTATAAATGTTAATTTTAATGACAACATAATCAAACGTGTATCATCCAAATCACCGTTCAGGAGGGTTGTAGGCGAACGCTTGCTCTATCCTTCTACCTCTGTGGCGTGAGTGTGGTTCCTTTCTCTGGAGGCATCATGAAAAATGCATGTGGTCGAGAATGACAGCTAATTTCAGAGAGAGTGACAGAGTTTGTGGACTGTAATACTCTGGAGAAGCCTAATCAAAAGGAAAAGGGCCGGTTCGAGTAGCGAGAAACACTGAGCAAACCCATAATTACCAACAGCCAAGCAAATGGGCCATCTAGGCACACAACCACTTAATTGGTAGTTAGGTTTTGCTGTGGAAAGGCACAAAAGCACCAGAGATAATTTCTTAATGGGGGCCTATTAAGTCTGAGGATCTGGCATTTAGGGCACACAAAGAGGCAAACACAAACATGCACACTACACACTCAAAACACACACCAACAGACAGAGAGAGACAAACACGCACGCACGCAAGCAAACACACTAGAACGATCTGTGGCCGCGTCCTGTCCACTCACACACATGCGCACAGATGTGCCATCGCGGCGAACAAGATGGCTGCCGGGCGTCTCGGCTCCTCTAAAACACCCTTCAGTGACACCGTTTCTCACTTTGAAAAGAAGCTGCCGTCAGAGCGGGTATTATAAATTTGCCGCGTTCACGTAGTTTGATCACACGTGTTAACAGGAAGGAGGAGCGGGGAATTGACAAAGCTTATGTATGTGCTACATGGTGTAGCTGCCAGTTGGACTGCTATGTGACTCCCTCTCCCTCTCTCTCTCTCTCTCTCCTCTCCTTTCTCTCTCACTCCTTGTCTCACACACAGCAGACATGCACGCACACACAGCGCCACTCTGTGCTGCTCCAGTTGATTGAAAGCTTCAGCTTATCTCAACCCTACGAGACAAGAGTACAAAATATGTGGATACTTGCCGGCAAACAGCAAATGATTGGGTCATATAAATTCATGTTCTTTTCTGCTCATTTCTAGTGAGAAGTAATAAAGGTTACTGCTGGCTGGAGCACAGTGTGCTCTGCCCCCAGTTCAACATGGTGGAGAGGTGAAGACTGCTAACACGTCTCCTCTCAAATACGACCAGCCTGAATGAATATATGTGTGTGTGTGTGTGTGTGCATGTGTGTGAGCATGTGCATGTTTGTGTGTGTGTGTCTTTATCTTGTTCTCTCACCTCAATCATGGACAGCTGCTGCTGCCTCTGTTGCTCTGGGGCGAGCACAGGCAAACCATGCACACACACACACATATACAGACACAGACACACACACACACACAAACGGATATACTGCTGTCCAGCATAGCAGACGCGCTTGGTCAGTGCAGCAGGCAGGCTCTGTAAAATTACACTTGAGGACATAATCTTGACACTGCACCGTTTTATCTCAGACTGCCGTGATGTTGATTCAGCAGCAGAGACATAGAAGTGCACAAGACAGTAGCTGGGAAGAAATGAAGTGTGATGGCCCTCTGCTGTACCTCAGTTTATTTGGGAGTTGTATGTCTGACAGTGCACTGAGAGAAATCATTTTTGGCATATCATTTGTTTTTGCCCTGATTTAGTTTGGCAGGAAAAAAAGGGAGAGATCATCCGCACTGAGATACAACAGCGAGCCCGTTCAAGACAGAAGACATTCTTTGGTATTGAAAAATACAATAGAATCAAACGCAGGATCAAAAGATATTTTTATTGTAATTCTGTTTTCACTCGTCATATTTTTACTTATCTGTCACTCATTGGTCCATATGACCACTGAGTCTGACGGGGTGCAACTGTGGGTTGTGTGTGTTGCCATTCTGTTGTTGTTTCCTACATTTTTTGGCATCTGACATACTTTTCTTTTATATGTTTTTTTATTCAAAAGTTTGAATTTAATCTGGTTTCATGGTGCGTTTGGGTGGTCCTCATCAACTTGGAAATTCCGAAATTTTCAAGTTTACAGCGAGAAAATTGCACTCTAACAGTAAAAGTAGTAAATATAAGTGGTAAACACGGGCAAGCTCCACGATTCATGAGTTTATGAGTTGTGACATATCACCTCACGTGGACAACTTGAAAACAACGTGGTTGGCCAATGGTAAGTAATATCCTTTAAACTTCTCTTTTTCAATCACAGTGGGCCTCATTTATGAAGCAGCCCGAGAGCACACACAAACCTCATGGAGTAGTTCCTCTTATCTGGCGCATTTAATTTTTTCAATTATGAATCTCCCCAATTCCATTCAGAGGGCATAGCAGAGTTTTGTCCACAGTTCTCCTCCAGTTCAGTTTGTCCTCCTCTTCATGTTGTAGCTGCGCAGCCAACACATTGACCAGTTGGAACTGTGCAACACACAGAGCCAAGGGTAATTAGATTATGTGTTAATTAGCATTATTTTTTTTAAACGTGTTATTTTTATAATTGATTAAACTAAATTAATGTGTTAATTTGACAGTCCTAGTTAAAAGGCGTGATTAAAAAAACATGTTTACAAGGGAAAAAGCAGAAGGACAAAAGAGGAGAAGGAGGCATATTTTTTTTGGGATGATGAATACATTTTAAAAACATTTGGTGATATAGGCGTATCCTCTGAACTTGGATGCTCTTCGGAGCAGGACGGGTGTTCCTCTGTGTCGGTGATAATCAAGATAAGGTGGCTGTCCCCCGCTGGAATTATCCCTTCACCAATAATCGCACCGACGCGCTCATTCGTTTTGGAAATGGTATCAGATGTTCCTTGGCCTCCTCCCCTGGTGGCGATACTTTGCCTACATGCTGATAACCTTATTTTATTTTACTTTTATTTTACTTTCAAGCTTCATATCAAACATTTCTTGTTACTTCTTGGAGTCTGTATGTAGATGAAACAATGTTGACTTCAGTTTTTTTTTTGTGGCGCAGAGACCCCGGTGCTTCTGCCACTAAATAGCGGCAGAAGCTAATTATCACTTCCACCTCGGCCTCAGAGAAATTCCTTTTCTTCTGCCTCTTGGATGCCATTTTTTTTCATGTGAATGTGAGTAGTGGGTGTTGCGCTGTGCCTTATATGATGTTTCTGAGGCAATTATGGTAAAGTTTGATAATTTAGGTTGTGTAAACCAGCGGTCAGTTTACAAAATGGCATTTATCAAAAGACACACATGAGTACAAAGGAATTGCCACAGCTCTGAACGTTTGAGAAATACAGAATTAAAAAGGAATAAATAAATAAGGAATAAGGAAACTTACATTAACATTTACAAACATACTGATAAATGAGGCATGTTGTGTGAATGTTTGTACAGTAAGAGTGACCGGTCTTCTTAACAAGCAACAGTGATCTAAATACTTTGCCCCTGCAGTTCATTGTTTGCATCTTTCAGTGGATGATGTCACTGGCCCACTTTTGACTGTTTTGAAACACAAACACCTGGTAATACGAGTTGGCCTCGTGATATTTTTCCAGACTTTGTAGCTGTTGAATACAGCTCAAATACAGCATCAGTGTACCTTTGTATAACCCTGATAAAAGCCTCACTGAAACATGCTGGTTTAAATCAATAAATCTCTTCTTCCTTTTTAATGTACAAGTTTGGCTGGAATCTTGGGGTTTCTGACAAGTGTTCTTGATTATTTCATGCCTTGTTTTTTCTTTTTTTTTTTTTTTTGGCGGGTGGGGAGGGGGCTGTACCAGATCACCAGTCATGAAAAAAATGGAAGGCTCACACTGACATTCTCCTGACATTTCTCTTAGAGTTACACTCCTACATGATTCCTACTGTATGTAGACTCTATTAGTAATTAATAATTCAATTATGGAAAATTCCCGGGCATGAAAGGTTCCTGATCTCATTCACAGATGATGTACTTTAGAGGCGCTCTAAGCTAGCCAGCTATCTTTTCTGCTATATGCCAGCAGGAACTAATCTCTTGTGAAAACATTTATCTATGTGGAATCTTGCTTAATCATCTCCATGGTGTTGTGCAGCTCAGCATCTGAGGAGGTAGGTGGTTTGGATTAGGCCCTCCTGCTGTGTTCAAGTCTTATCACAGCCTCCACACTATATCCAGCTACAAGTCGATGGTCTTAGCCCAAGAATCCTCTCGGAGTGCAAGCCCTGAATTCATTGCTCATTGCTTTTTTTTTTTTTTTCAAGTGACA
>OMLF01049945.1:3102-17012 GCA_900302615.1 Holocentrus rufus
CAAGACTCGTATAGCTTTGAACCATGCATGTTAGCGCTGTGTGTTCAGGGAGGGGGGGAGGAGGGGGGGGATTTCTTTCAGGTCATTTGTGATGTATGCACTGAGTGACTGCACATTTTTCCAGACATGTTTTCCCTTTTGTCTCGTTTCCCAGACTACATAGCTTTGAGCAACGTATGTTGTGTTTATGTTTGAGGACTGAGGGAGGGAGAGGGAGGGAGAAAGATCAGTTTCAGGTCATTTGTGATGTATATCTGCCGTGCGACCAGACATTCTTCTCTTCACTGGAGTTTCCTAGACTGTACATAGCTTTGAGCCATGAATGCAAGCTGTACGCTCGCCGTCTTTTGGAGATAAATTCTACGATGAAGGTCACAAAAGCATTCCATTTTTTATTACCATTCTTGCCTGCAAAAAAAAGTTCATTTTGCACACTTTTGCACACCACGAGCTTTGGCCTTTCTCTTTATTTGGATTTTAATGCAAACTTTCCTCTTGCTGCTGCTGCTTAGGAAGAAAGCTTAAACAGGAAGCTACTTTTTTAAAATGATTTCTAGTGTCGATACACCCAGAAATAAGTAAAACTAAATGTTTCCAAGTTACACTCATATGTGATTTAGGAGAAAGATTTTCCCCTTCTCTCTTGGTACATTTCACATGGGTGTATAAAGGACCAAACTGTTCCTATTTTGACTTCTTGTCAACAGTTGTGATCTTATCTGTCTGTGACAAATATCGGTTGCATAACTGCGAACAGAATATGCTTTAGTTTAGCTTGCAAGTCAAGGCTTACTCAACTCTGTTCACTCCCATTCATTTTCAAAAATGTGAATATCTGCTCAGTGAAACTTCAAAAGTTGGTACACGTGGATAAAAATGACCTTAAATCCACTAAAGCTACCGTGAATTCATTGAAATTTGCAAAATTGAAAGGAACTTTTTTTTTTTTTTTCCGGGCACATTCATGATGCGTGGAAAAGTCAGATCTCTCCAGCTTTGTTGTGGGTGATTGACAGCTTGAGTTACCACAAGCAACCACAGTATATTCTGTACACAATTATGCAACTAAAATTAGTGATGCACTGTTACAATCATAACTGTTGACACAAAGTTAAAAATGGACTGGAATGGTTCCTTAAAAGAGACTTGGTGCATCCGGGCAGAATCTAGATTTTTTTTTTTCCCAATAGGCATTTGGATTTAAATTCAAGTGTAAACAAGGTCTGAAAGTGCAGTTTCCACATTAGGATGTATAGTGCAGAAAAATAAGTCAAGGATTTTCTTTTTTTTAATTGATTATTATGCCATTATGGGCACCCCTTTTGCAGTGGTGCTATTGTTGCACAGAGCATCATAATCACATGAATTTAAATAACAAATAGCCCCAAAAGAAGTCGTGTTTCTATAGTGGATGACACTCCAGTCTCACCTGTGCTGTGGAGAGTTCGACCTCTCGCTCCTTGTTTGTATTCCATGTGAGCGGCGCTGGCCTTCCAGCTCGTTAACCTTTCCTAATACACCCTGCATGTATTAATAACACTCAGTGGGAAAGGTCAGCCTATATACGTGTGTGTGTGTTTGTATAAATATGTGTGTATACATAGGTGTGTGTATGTGCAAGTGCTTGTCACAGGGAATGCTTATGCAACCTATAAGTAGGTGGGTATAGGTCATATATGGGCTTGTCAATAATTTGGTGAGAGTAAATTGAATGTTTCCAGTAATTAACTGGGACTGATGGTTTGATGTTGTGATGTGCTTCAGCCTCCTGAGCCCAGGGAAGCTTCTTGGTAGTGATGTTATGTAATCAAATTTATTACATATATCATATAGGAATGTGAATCTTTGGGCTGACATGGATTTAGTTTGATTTGCAAGTCACTAGTTGGTAATTTGATTTAATTTAATAAAAAAAATCGTTTTGGAAACAATTAAGGATGATTTGAGTCAACAAGTTGATTTAGGACTTTTAGCAAATGATGTAAGACTATTTTTCTCTTCTGAAATATGAAACAAATCAGACAACAGAGTTACTTTAACATCATATATTAGGTAAAAAAAGAACTTCAAACTGTTAAAAAGAAAAAAGAAACTTGTAAAAAAAAATTGTAATTTATGGTATTCAGTCTTTTTTTTCCTTTAGAGTCGTGAATAAATCAATCCGAATTGTTTAATATTGATTCAGGACAAAGTTAGAGTGATTCATTCTATTTCTTTCTTTCAGAAGATTGATTCAGTTGAATTGGCAGAATTTATAGTTGATATATTGATATATAAATGAGTCAGCCCTAATATGTGTCACCCTTTGGTGTACAGTCACTCTCAATTTGAAATATTGAGACTTGTCAATTGCAGATTTTGGAGAAAACAAAACAAAACAAAAAACATGTATTTAAAGTTTGTGTACTTTAGCTGGTGATTGGAGGGTTCACATATTGAGCCAGACCAAGAGTTAGTCTCAAATGTCAAGGGGCCTGTAATGTAATGGCCATTCATTAGCTTGATGTTTAGCTGAAGCGCTGTGGTCTGTAACATGGTGATGTGTTGCAGGTGATCTGAAGAGACAGAGATGATATAGCAAAGACTGGAAGGCCTTCATTAGCACAGAATCACCTTAGCCATGCATGTAATGCTGTTTACAGATAAATTATATAATTTCATTCAGTTTGACCTTAAAGGTTATTATAATGAATGTAAATCTATATATCTGAACTGAGTGACCAGGTTAAGAGGTTTGTATTGATTGTCTCATTGAGATGTTGCATGTGGAGCCCAAGCTGACCTTTCAGTGTGACAGAGGTTGGAGATGTGGGTCTAAATAAAAGCAGACCTTTCTTCTTTACTGTAGAATGATACGGAGTAACAGTGCCTTTTTAGTGCATTAGGCTTATCTGATTCCTTTGGTAGAGTACAATGGTGAAAGGCAGGAAAACAAGTCAACAATGACCATGATGTCCCCCTTGATTGGCATGAGGTGTGAGATGTTGCTGCTTGATGTTTGGGGACATGTTGGACTGTTGGTGGTGCTGTGGTGGACCAATCAGTTTTATTTTGTGGATGAAAAACCTATGATTCCCCCAAGGTTCATCCAATTTGACCCAGCAGTGTCTGAGATATTGAGTGTGAAGCTTTGGGCCTTGTTGCCGTGGTGGCAGCGCTGTGGTGGGCCAATCAGGTTTATATTCAAAATACCAGATCCCAGTGTCAAAACCCATCAATCCCCAAAGCCTCTTCTAAAACAGGCCAGAAGAAGCCCAGAAATCACGAGTGACAGCCTGACAGATCCCAATCCATAGTCCTTTCCCCCATCTTCGGTCAGGGGGGCCAATAAGAGAGGGAGAATAATTGCACGAACCCCTCGCCACACACCGGATTCAAACTGCAAACATCCCATGCAAACATCTTGATTGCATTGGATCTACCCTGAACAGCCCTGCTATCTCTCTCATAAAGGAGCGCACAGCCAGATAGATATCAGCATCCTGAATCATCACCAATAAATCATCATCCTCCAGTTTCATCGATGAGCACACAGATCGCACAGTAAAAATAGAAACCAGAGCCTTAGGAAAAGACAGAACACACACAGTGTTTGTGGGCTTGAGCCCGTTCATAGTCGGCCTCCCAGGCGAATACAATGATTCACTGAACCACAAGGAGACCACACACAGACACACACACACACACACTCCTGCTTTCTTGCAGGTTAAGGTATTCCTGTTGACCACTTTGTTGTTTCACGTGGAGATCGGTGACCTTTGTGGGCCAGAGCTTAGAAACCTGTGCACAACAAAAGGTCACCCATCAACCCAGGCCTGAGACCCCATTTAGGGTCCTGAGCCACGATTTAGGCAACACTCGACACAACCTACTGCAGATGAACATTTCATTTTTTCTCGGTGTGTGATTTCCAATCTGACTGAAGCCCGATAACAGCGACATCGCTGCTACTCATTCCCTCAGATCCCCTGCCTCCGTCTCTCCTAATCAGATTTCTCTGGTTGGGTTATTTATCATCGCCAGCTCTGACTGTGAGTGATGCTTGGCTAATGGGTTTAGCATTCAAATCTGCCGGCTTGATGCGACAGAATCCCAACCGGGGTTGTCATTCCTGTGGCAGCAGCAGCTTTGGAGCGGCGCGAATAAGAGGGAAATGACATTGTTGAAATATGTATTCATGGCGTGGTTGTTTTTACATGTGGCTGGATTGATTTGGTTGTATTGATTTTAATGGTGTTAAAATGGAAGGCGGACAGGCAGCGTGAAAGTGCGAGCGAAGGAAAGAAAGAGGCAGCATAGAAAGTTAGATCTCCAGTATCTGTAGCCGTTTTAAAGGTGTTCCAGTGGATTAAGTGGGAGAAGTTACAGTGAGAAGCTGAACAGGGCAAGAGAGAAAGAAGGAAGAGTCATTTATTTATTTATTTTTTCTCACCTGGAACATGAGTCACCAAATGAAACGGATGAATGAATCAATGAACAAAGGCCCAAACAAGTCCAAAAAAACCCCCAAAACAAAACAGGGAAGGATCTTTGACAGCAGTGAGAGTGCCTGGGGTTTGAATGACGTGTTACAACAATAATAATTAGTCATAAAGCAACATCTGTGAAAAGCTCTGCCCTTCTCCTCATGACTCCACCTGAGCCGCGGCAGTCATGTCATGTGGTGTCTGGTCGTCAGACAGGTCCTCATGCCTTCTTGTTCCATGTGATGTTGTGCAGGCACAACAGGGCTATAAATCACATGATGACTGCTCATTCATTCATTCATTCATTCATTCATTCATTCATTCATTCATTCATTTCTTTCATTTCCTTCTTTCTTTCTTCCTTCCTTTCTTCTTCCGTCTGAGAATTTCAAGTAGGTTTATAATTGTAGGTTTAAGAGATTGTGCTTGTGTGTGTGTGTGTGTGTGTGTGTGTCAGACTCTTCAGTCGTCACTGTCCCGCCACCTGTGCCATGTAAATTGCTCCATATGTCTGGATGAAAGGCACTATGTGGCTCAAGGGAAACATCCCAGACGCCCTCATCACCTCGTCAGTCATTGCCATCATGAACAAATATTCACATCACTTCTCACAGAGGGTAAGAAAAAGGGAAAAGAAGAAGGTGGGAAGGAAGGAATGAAGGAAGAGAGAAACATGTCCTGTGTGTACTTGCATCACATCCCTATAACCTATATTGTGTATTAGGGAAATTTTAATGAAGTACTTAAATAGTGTGAATGTACATTAAAAAACTTAATTCACAGGAATAAGGTCATTGTGAAATAGATTGTTACTGTGAATTTATATATTATATGATATTACCTTTTAATTGCTTAATTTGAATTCTGTTTATTTTCCACATTAGTTACTTCAGTGTAAAGAGTGAACTGTTGATTTCCTCAATAGATTACTGATCTAATCTAATATGCTACTGCACCAATTTGGGCAAGTCCAGGCTTGAATAAATGTCGTAATGCTGTGCGGTCAGCTTTGTCAAGTCATCGTGTTTTTATGTCCCGGATCTTGACGTCTACCACACACACACACACACACACACACACACAGAGACTACTTTAGGCAGTTGAAAAAAAAAGAAAGAAACTGGTGTAACAAGCATTTCACCGAACATCTGCATTATCTGAAGGGAGGAACTGGATAATCAGGTAGATCCTGACGAGGCACCAAGTTCTCTAGAAGCAATGACAGTGTCATTGTGTGTTTTGTGTGTGTGTGTGTGTGTGTGTGTGTGTGTGTGTGTGTGTGGTCTTGGCAGATCTCACATGATGTAATAATCATCTGAATTGACCCACAAATTCATATTAACAGATTACAAAGGATTATCATGATGCATTTATTATAATAAATGTCCACCATGTCTTACTTGCATTTTTTATGTTGTCCTCCTAAGCAAAGACTGCTCTACTTCATATATAATTCTACTTCTCCACGTGTCACTGTGACTCGCTTTCTTTCTCCTTTTATTGTAGCAGTTGATACTCACTTTTTCTTTCGTCCTCTACATCATTATTTTCTCTTTCACTCACTTTGACTTTACTTCTGTCTCTCTCTCTCTCTCTCTCATTCTGTTTCTGACAGTCTCTATCCCCTTGTCAACTTCACTAATCTCTCTCTCTCTCTCTCTCTCTCTCTCTCTCTCTCTCTCCCCTCCATATGAACCTCTTGTCCTCAAACCAGTGAGTTCCCTGCATTGTTTTATCTTGTCTGAGCTTAATTAAATTAAAGAATCCAACATCATTCCTCCAGTTCTGAGTGTCTCTGGCAGCTGTTTCCCTTTGTGTTAATCACGCCACCCACTGATGCTTCCCTTATCTCTTTATTAGCCGACTGCACCGCGTCGTCTGTCCATATAGAAACGCTCTCCATAGTTTAAACAAAGGTCAGGCGGCGCTTAATCGCCACAGTGTGTCTATACTGTGATTCTCCTTCATGGTGGTTGACAAGCTCTTGTCTTCACGTCTGATTTTGTGTACAAGTGGAGACGTGTGTGTAGAGTGTGTGTCTGCGGTGTGTGTCTCAGCATGATTTCAAGTCTCCCACTTAGCTTTGTAATTACCTTTTTCCAGCTATGATTGTTAATTGGAGGACCTCAGTGCCATACAATGGGAAACTCACACACACACACACACACACACACACACACACACACACAAACTGTCTGGTAGAGATATAAAGTGTCCTCTTAACCGAGTTAAGGCTCTTACGTGACATTTGTATGCATTTGTCTTTATCTTTTTCTTGGTAAAAGAGATAGTGATATAATGTAAGCCTGTAATGTAGGCGAGTGACACTTTGACAGCCTGTTTGTTCTTTTGTTAAAGATATGTGCTAATACATTATGGAGCATGTGAGAAATCTCATTGTCAATGCAGACACATAGGAGGTGACACTATAACACCATACTGGCATTATACATCAAGCTGCTTTAATTGGGTGCAAGGAATTGTTAGTAATGTTCATTTGTCGATGTTTTTTAATACTTGACTGACAAGCAGCGAGACTAAAATTTGATATGACACAACTTTTTAGGGGGAAAGAGCAGTTCTTAAAGGCACAGTTCACATAAAATAATAATGATACAAATAAAAATACAGCATATACTGTATATATTTCCCACTTACCCCAACCAGATGATCTCTGTGTGATTTGGCAAGGTTTCCGGTCAATCTTCCCTGTCTCCCTTCACCCTTATACAGTGGATGGCTATTTTTTGGTGGAGCTCTAACTGTAAAAGATGTACATGTTAAAACATCAACAGCAGCAGCTCTCTTCAAAAATGAAAACATGTGAAAACATGGATTTTGACATAATCTCGGTTAAAATCGGTTCTCAAGTATAAGAGTTTTGTTGGGAACTATTTCCTGCCGAAGAACATCGGCAAACTGCATCTATCTACCGCCCCCAACAAGGACAAATTAGAGGCGGATGGATACAGTTTGCCGGTGTTCTTCGGCAGCAAACAGCAGAGCGCTTTGCCCCTGAGGGGTGTGGATTATGTCAAAATTAATTTAAAAGGGTCCTGAGCTGAAAAAAAATTTATATCACATGTTTATTTTGGGCATTGACAAGTTGTTTGTTTCGATCCCAAAGTTGTGATTTGACTGTCAGCATGCAGTTTGTTTTTAGCATTGGTGTTTTTGGTGTGTGCTAGTAACAAGCTGTGCATGTTTCAGAAGGGTGTGTAAAGAAAAAGTAAAAAACAAGGGTGTTTAGTTACTTCAGCAAGGAAACACACCCCGACACCCACCCACACACACACACACACACACACAAACACACCGAGTTGAATCATAGCCTGGGGTTTATCTGTTTCACAGGTTAGCATATATCCGGGCGTCAATGAAACAGGAGAAGCAGCCAGGCAGGCAATTAGAGGTGAGTTGAATTAAACTGGCTCTCTGTTTGTAGTGCTGCCAACTCGTCAACTGTGTCTGCCTCAAGTCACTGCTCCAGATCACTCTGAATATTCCTCTTCCCTCTCTGTCGGCCTGTTTTTCTCTCATTCTGTGTCTCCTGCCTGGTGTCTGTCTCACTGTCTTTCTCTCTTCCTTAATTAATTTTTACCACTCCCCCCTCTGTCCCCGGTTCTCTCCATCTGTCTTCTTAAATGTGTCTCCATATAAAGAAGTGATAAAAAGGTGTAATCTGTGCCAGCGTGGTTCCACAATGTGTTAAAAGGTAGAACAAAAGATAAAAGATTACGCTACTAAAAAAAATCAATGACTGAATCTTCAGTCTTCTCATTTTTGCCTCCATCTTTGGTGCTAAGCGCTCATCGCTGTGGTATTTCTACTTCCTAGAGGTCACCTGTCAATCAAACAGTGTGGGCGGGAATGTGACGTCTTTTTCCTCGGATTCTGCATTAATAATGTTGAGTTTCAGTAGGTGGCGCTGTTTTTTTGTTGTCTGTTCAGCCATGGTGCCAATCACTGCCCATGCTAACTACCTTCTTCGTCTTCTTCTGTTCATTCCACGCAAACCACTGTTGCTGCCACAGGACGCATTAAACACATCACTTCTTGTGTGGCAGGAATCCTTGTCATGTGGGGAATTTTCCCAGGAAAGACCTCCCAGACACCAGGTGTTCAGAACAGCAAATGTAAAGCCTTTTATGAACTTGCTGTTGGTTGTATTGCTTTTGTGTCGCGTGAATCCAATAGAAAGCAATAGAAAGCAGTAAAACTGAAATTATTCAAATGAGAATGTCACAGATTATCCCTTTAATACAATTTTGGACAGAAAAAGTGTTTCAGAGAGCGAGGGAAACAGAGAGAGACACAGCAAGATGGAAATAGAGAGCACAAACTAGATATTTATTTATAGGAAAATGCTGTGGATTACTCCCTTCAACTTTTTATAGTAAATCGCCTCATTTTTTACCAAGTATTAGTGTACCTACTTCTCACTCTCACCAGTCATATGTTGTTTCCACATTATAGTACTTGCCGCTTTCTCTCTTTGCCTGTCCATCTGTCGATCTGTCTGTCTCTCTGGCTCTGTCTAGCTCTCTACCCAATTTCAGGGTTGTGTGTGTGAAAGAGTGAGAGGGGAGAAGGAGAGAGAGAGAGAGAATGAGTGTGATTGTGTGTATGGTGGAGGCTGTTCCTCATGCGAGTGTGTGTGTGTGTATGCTGTGTGTGTGTGTGTATTTTTGTAACAAGAAAGCCACAGATTATTGCACATGAAATGTTATTCATACAAAGCAGCTCTAGCGTGACTATCCCCCTGCTACAGCACTCAACAGCCTATTGGCAAAATACAACAGAACAAATCTCAGTGAAAAAAAAAAACGGGCTGTAAATCTCACAGGGGAGATTCTCACTCACTTTTCTTCATTTTTGTTTTTTTTTTTCTTATTTTTCTTTTTCTTTTTTTTCCAGTGTAGGTGAGTGTTGTAGGTGACACAAATGCGTTCGTATCATAAGAAAGGATCAGTGTGTTTGTGTGTGGACGGAGGGCCAGGCCTCGGGTTAGTGTGTCCATGTGTTCTGAGGACCGCATGTCCTCACAAAGATAGAAAACATGAGAAGCTTTCAAAGTGGTGGACATTTTGCCAGTTTCTACTTGTATGAGCAGTTAGCACTTGGGTTTAGGGTTTAGATTAGAATCAGGATTAAGGAATTTAAGGAATAAAACGTAGTCAACATAAATATTGTATGGCAAAGTTATAATCTGTATTATTTTCATATTGAAAAAATGTCTTTTTTTGCTGTGTGGTTTAACACAATAGCGATTTAACCTATTCCCTGTTGAATAGCTTTTACATTAGTTGTTCTAAACACTCAGTGTTTAGAGTCTTTCCAGGCAAAAATTCTTGTTTTTTCAGTGATATTTAGGTTGTTTTTGGTTGTATACTAATTGCTGTGGGGGCGGCCAGTGTTGTGGCTATCAAGTCACAGCAACAGCACTCATAGAGGAAAGCAGAAAGACACAAAAGACACAGCTACGCTAAATGTGTGGCAGACTAAAACAGGTCAGAGTCATGGTAGAGCACCTGCCTTGCTTTTTTATGTTTTTTACATACTGGTATGGGATTTACAGACGACAGTTGCCTCTGTCTTGGGCTGCATATCACAGCAAACAGTGAGAATGAACCCACACCGCCACTGAGCTGGGTGTCCGGGTAATGTCCAAGAGAGTCACTCCCACACTCCCCGCGGACTCATCTCTTCAAGCAGTACCTCATGTCACCCCGATCCCCGCTGAATCACATCCCCTCGCTCCCACACTGTCTTCCTCTTCCACTTCCTCTAATACATTCATTAAATAAAACCCTTTCTTCCTCTCTCTTCCTCTCTTATTTTGCTTATGTTGTTTTCTGAGCTTGTTTTGGCTCTGACTCACACTCCTTGGTGTCAGGGGTTTTTCGTTTTAGATATTTATTATTTTTTTTTTGCATTGTAGCAATTTCTAGTGGGTTAGAGTGAAATTAAGCTATTCCTCATTTTGCTGAGGGCCCCCCTAGAGGACCCCAAAGGACCCCAGAGGCTCCCCAGACCCCAGTTTGAACACCACTGATGTAGGTGATCTAGGAATTGAAGCCAACTCTATTGTCGCACACATCGCAAGTCATTCTGCATAAGAGAGTCTGCTAAATGCTTAAAATGCCATTCGATGTGTGGATTCTCAAATTTAATAACCTGAACAGCATCAAAACAACATGAGCCCACAATTACAGGTTGCGTATGTGTGGTGTGAGCTGTGAGGTGTTGTCACCGTCAAATCCAAATATATCTAAGCCCCACTGGAGGCGGTGCATCTCCAAATGCAATATGTGCTTATCTCCACCAGTGACAAAATCAATCTAATTAGTTGTTCCACATTTTCTTGTAAACAAGCGATTTGCTTGCGACGTCTATTTGTGAATCTTTCATTGAAGGTGAGAGTGAAGGTTTACTGTAGAGCCACCGGTGATGAATGACAGACACACACACACACGCACACACACACACACACACACAAACAAGGACTTCTCGTTCTCACTTCATCTTCACTTTGATTCCCCCTCTCCATCTTTCCTTTGCATCATTCTCTTCTTGTTTCCCCCGGTCTCTCTCATCCCCTCTCTCTCTCTCTCGCTCACGCTGTTACTCTCCGCCTTTATCCACTTGTCTTTTTCCACACCGGATCTTGTTTCTTCACTCTCTCGTATTTTTTTTTCTCTCTCTTTCCCCATCTCCTCTGTTTCCCAGGTGCGCCGTGTGATTTCTTTGCTCTGCTGTTCTGGTTTTGTCTGTGTAATCTCTCTGATCGTCTCCTCTGCGCTACCAGTTGTTCATAACTGCCATCCTAAATGTGCCATCTCCTTGCCCGGACTCATTTTCCCTGAGTAACAGTGCAGAGAGGAATGTATTCATTTTCATGGTGCTCCCGTGCACTTATCTTTTATTTCCCCCTGCAGATTATTTTTTATGGAGCTTCAGCTTTGTTAGATGGTATATGGTGGAAAATGATAGGTAAGATGGGAGACGGTTTACAGTTTCCTCCCCTGGTCGTGGTTCTCTGATTGTGTAGCTTGTTCTTGTTCTTTCTAGTTTGGTTTTTTAGTGCTGTGCCCAAACTGTTCTTATTCATATTGCTGCAAAACCACCACTTCTATATATAAACTTTATATATGTGTGTTATTCTAAATGGGGAATTGGGTTAAAAGTATCTTATTGGTTATTGAACCACAGTAGGCGCTTTGTGGTGTGGCTAACAATGCTATAGCCGCTCTAAAAACACTGTAAACCACAGCCGGCCTTGAGTGCCTCATTGCTTTTATAAAATCGTAGTAACACACCATCAAAGATGCAATTCTGTAAGAAATGCTTTCGTTTTTAATCAATGTTAAGTAAATGTGAGGTTTAGCCCTTGAACAGTACAAAGAAAAAAAAAAAGCGGTTCCTAAGCAACACATAAGGATGAGTGGTGACTTTTGGGGTAGCGCATAATCTTTTTAAAATAGCTGTTATGCAGTCGTAGCTCTGTGTTTATTGGATATTTCACAACAGATTCAAATGTGTTTCAGCCAATAAGATTTGAGGACAGGAGCTATCTGTTTTGTATTATTGCTTATTCCCTTTGGTATAGTGGTGTGTAAGGTGCCTGCTGTGGCGGCTCAGCACTGCCGAATGAATAAAGGACAAAACAGAACACTCTATAGGAATGGCCCCATAATTGTGTGGAGGAAAATTAAAAGGATTTTTCAGATTTTTATTTCCTTTAGCGATGGCGGCAATGTCCTCGCTCTGTGGCAGCTTTCCGCTGTGCAATGAATACAGGAGAAACACTATTTACCGTATAGGAGCGAACCATATTTCAGCCCCACATTATGGCCGTGTTTTTGGACAGAGAAGAGAGAAGAGACAGCTGAAAGAATGGCCTCTGTATTCTGCCTTTGATGCTTATGACGCCGACGACTTTTTAACCCCGGCTCTCATTGGATGAATGAGTCTCCTTCTCTCTCTCATTCGCTCCCTCTCTCTCTCTTTCTCTCCCTCTCTCTCTCCCTCCCCATGTCTTTCTCTGTGTCTTTACGTCTCTGTCTCTCCCCCACTCCCTCCCTCTCCCTCTCTCTCTCTCTCTCTCTCTCTCTCTCCCTCTCTCTCTGTCAGACACACACAATGCCTCTCTCTTCTCTCTCAGTGCCTGCGGTCATTTTCAGTTGATGATTGAACTGAGTTGGTAGCTTTGTGTGTCTGTGTGTGTATGTTTGTGTGTGTGTGTTTGAAACAGGAGGAGGGAGAAAGAGAGAGAGACAGAGGGAGGGAAAGAGAGAGAGCAAGATCCAGTGAAGGAGACGAGGATAGAGAGTATCAGGATGAGAGAGACACAGCAGAGCTACAGAGCTAGTTACTGCCTTGATGTTCATCCTGCCCTGTTAACCTGCCAACCAGCTGGCATCTCTTTCTTCCTCTCTAAATTCCCCTCTTTCTGTCCCTTCTTCTCTCTCACTGAATGTCTTTCTCCATCTGTCTCTCTCTCTCTTACACTTTTTCCTCTCTCTTGCTGCCTTGCTCTCCCTATTTCTCCCTCCTCCACTGTCTTTCCCATTCCCTCTCTTTCTCTCTTAATTCAGCTCAGTTCAATGAAAATCATCTCAAGTCATTCAGCTGAAGTTCAGTCAAGTGGCTGCTTTATTGGCATGGCATGGTTATTCCATACATTGACCACTGAAGAGCTTCCATCGCCTTGCCAGAAATATGTGAAAACACTTCAAGGAACAAAATTATTGCTTCAAAGAGGGTCCCAAGCCAGCTCTGACTGTTTAGTATCTTTGGATGTAGTGTGGGTGTCTATTTGTTTGACATGGTGTGGAACATAGACTGTATATAAAGATGGACGACGTGACAGCTCCCTAAAAGTGAAGCCAAAACGTCTCGATCGCCCCCTGGTGGCTGGCTGCAGTATAGGTCATAAGCCCCGCCCCCTCCATGTTAGTGGATGGGACATGGGCCAAACTAAAAAATCAAACTACACGTCAAATAACTTTTTCCCAAAGATGGTTGCTGTCATTTCAGGTAGTTCTTCTCACGCTGATGCATGCTCAAGTATTCATTTTTCTGATCAGTTTGGTTTTCATTAGTTATTTGATGCTATAAAAAGGGGATGTGACATCGGTGATTGACAGCTGCTCTGAGTGAAGCTGTCGGGGAGCCGGCAACTGTGGACTTCTGCTCTGGAAGTGTATGTGGGAATGTAGAGAGGACATGAATGCTAACTTTCCATAACCTTGACTTTTAGTTGTTGTATCTGTCTTGTCAACAAGCCTTCAGTCGTAGTACAACCAGCGGCAATGACGGTTAAGAACGGAGCCGCTAAGCTAGCTCAAAACTTCAGGAGGCGTGTGCTCGCGATTCAGTCGGGAGATATGGGCGGTACCTTCGTATTCCCCGATGTCTACTGCGCAGACTCTGGCTCCAAAT
>OMLF01049948.1:0-15102 GCA_900302615.1 Holocentrus rufus
GCTGTTTGTCGGTCAGCTTGCTGGCGTTCACGTCATGGAGCACCTGCACCGACAGATCCCTGGAAACGGACACCGCCATCACCTGTGGAGAAAGATGCCAGTCAGTTTAAAAAACCTCTGGTGTAAATATCACATGAAAGCACCAACAGTCATCCTTATTATACTGTCACAATATCAATATCGAGGAGTTTGGTCAAAAACATTATGATATTTGATTTTGTCCACCCAGCCCTATTAGAGTTCATATTTCAATGTATATAAGAGGATGTAAGGGTCTACCAATATAGTTGTATGAAGGCTGCCACTGATTTTTTTTTTTACTGAAACTGACAATATTAAGCACCGACATGATATGCCTTAAATTTGACTGCTTTCATGCCAAAACCTCACAAGGATTCTCCAAGAATTTTATAATTGTCAGGTTGGAAAAGCATCTGTAGTATTAGCAGAAGAAGAAGAAGAAGAAGAAGAAGAAGAAGAAGAAGAAGACATGTCTGCATCATTATGGGATCTCGTTGCATGCAATTTTACTCTCTCAAACAATTTTTCATACTTTCTTATCTGTCTTCTACACTGAGGAATGTTGAATACGAGTTGCTGATGGTGCATTACTGTACAATCCAAAAATCCATTCCAATCCAACCCAGTGAAAACAGGACACGGGCTCATGTGACCACTTGCAGGAGGCTTCAACTTAACTAACCCATATTATTTTAGGCAGAAGCAAACAGCTTCTAACAAATTGGGCTCCCTACTAGAGATGGCACATGATTCCAGCTTGGCATGAAAGCATCAGAGTCTCAATCATCAACACGGTGTGAAATACACGCAACAATACGCTTAGTGTTAACACACAAGCCCACTTAGACCCCTACAACTGAACCCGTACTGTGTCCACACTCATACACAGCAGCAATATGAAGGTTTTTCTGGGGAAATAAAATATTTTGGGCTTATAATTTTAGCCCGAGGTGGAAGGTTGGGGGTGGACTTAAGTCCTTTATTTAAGCACTTGGCAGTATCTTATTAAATGTATTAAGTTTATGCATGGTCAAAGTACCGTTGCCAACGCCCTTTCCAGACAGATTGATGTAAAATAACATTTCGTTTGTGCCAAACGCAGATTGCTGTCGATTTTGATCCAGTTAAAATACATGAATCCTACCTTTTTCCTTGAGATAAGTCTATCAGTAGATACTCTGGACCAGAGGAAATGGAATTGAACCAAATCACTGGAAGATGAACCGTCCTGGTTCTTCTTCCTGTCGACCACTCCTTAAAATTTAGAATTTAGCAGAAAAAGTGGTGTTGATTTCGCAACCGCCAGCCCCTTGTTCCTCTGAGTTTGGATGTAACTCACTGCCTCTTGTGTGCGTGCCGTGCGTGCGTGTGTGGCCTATTAAACCAGAGAGAGAGACACAGAGAGAGATTGCGCACAGACATGATGCGCAGGGTGCGTTTGTTTTCCCCAGATTTTGCGCTTTCTACATTGGACTGATCCCCTCAGGGCTCCTCCCTCGCTTCCTCTGTTGTTTCTGTAAATTCCAAGAAACACGTTTTCATCGGGATTATTTTTTCCCCTGACGGTCAAAGTTTTATCCAAAGGGATAAAAAAATTAAAAAAACAGTACTGTTTGCCCGGACAGACGAAGTCACCCTGTTGATACCATCTGAGGCATTTCTGCACTCACTTGCAAAGTTTCAGTCGAGGTAAGTACGTGTGCTTTATTAGAAACTATTTAAATCATTAGAATATAATAAAAGTAGAGAAAATATGTTGCATGTGCATCTGCATCACATCTTTTCCTTGAACAGGATTCAGGAGTACGTTTTCATAATAGTGGTTTTCAAACTGGGGTCCATCAGGGGTGGGTCCCCCACCGAAATGTCTTTATTTCAATTTAATTGACCAGAAATGATCCCGTTTTGTATGAGAATATTATCATAATGGAGACAGTTCTATAATTCAATACTAAATTGCCAATAGTCTTTGCCTGATGGTGTTCACATGGTTGTGGAAACGGCCAATTTATTGCTTTCAGTGATTTTGTGCTCTAAATAAACCTGAATTTAAACTTGAAGTAGTTACACTATAACTGCTTTCATTTCTTTTCAGCCTCTCCCACCCACTCACATCTATATCTGTACTCCACACCACATCTCTGTCTGTGTGCACCCTGTCTGCAGCTGTATGCTCCATGTCTGCATGCACCACTTATGTATCTGTATGCACCCAGTCTGTATGTACCGTGTCTGTATCTGCATGCATCATGTATGTATCTGAATGCACTCTGTCTGTATCTGCATGCATCATGTCTGAAGTCGTTTTGTTGCATTCTGCCTTGTAACCATGAGATGCCGCTAAATCCTACACACTGATCCTTTAAATCAAACAGTATGTCAACACCTATACATCATTGCCAAACAAATGTGACCGTGAGTTACACAATTAGTCGCCTGTGTGTCACACCAGTCGCATTGTTAATGCCACTGCTTCTCAAAAGCACTGGCAGCCCCTTCTGCTTCATCCTTCATCATTCTGCTGATAGGTGCCAAATTTTTAGCCTGATGCTTCCTCCTGATAAGTACAAAAGTGATGACACACACACACACACACACACACACACACAGCTGGAAAACCTGGGTCAGCAGAGAATGTACTTGGTGAAAAATAGGTGATTTTTTCCTCAGAGTACAACAGGACTAAATGTTCCCTTCATTTCCTCAGGCCCTTGTCAATTCATTTCATCATCAACCTGCACCTCCCACCACCTTCCTCTTCCTCTCACCCCCTCCTCCGTCTCCCTCTCTTCTCTTCCTCCTCCCACCACATCTGCTTCTCATCCAGCAGCATTCCTGTCTTTTCTACTGGGACCCTGACATGTGGTTTTCATGAACTAACACACACACACAGTCTCCCTGTTTTGTTTATTTCTCTCTCTCTCTCTCTCTCTCTCTCTCTCTCTTTCTTGCGCTCTCATTCTGTTCTCTGTTTCTCATTCTCTTTCTCCCACCTACTCTCTTTCTCTCTCTCCCTCTCTCACACACACATACACACACACACAACACTTCGTTTAATGAGGCTTCCCACTGTCCTTTGCTCTCTCTTGAGTCTTTTGCCTCAACATCATGTGGTCTGTCTCTTTGTTGTTTTTTCTGTCTATTCACATCTATTCTCTTTTTTTTCCTGCCAGCTGGTCCGTCTGTCTCTCTGATCACAGTTTATACTTTCAAACTTTATCTCTTAACAAATGCATGCAAACTTTTCTCCAGAGAAAAGAGCTATTATGTTTTGCAAGCACACATATCCTGTTTATTTGAAACACCATATATTAGTCAGTCTTACTTGTGCAGCAGGAACTGGGGAAGGCAACAGTAACATAGTGTAGCTAGTAAGCAACTTTTGATCCATTTTCGTTCTGCTGCACCACACGGTTTGGTTTTTTATTTTTATTTTTGAACCATTTCCATATTGCCATGCCCATTATATAACTTCATTAAAGAAATACAGTTTGCATTCAGTTGTATTATTTTAAACTTCAGTTGAATTCAGTTCAGTTAATTTCTATCAAAATCAGCCCCTGAACCCTCTGGCAGGGGGGTTGTGTGATCACCCAGTGAAGAAAAGATTCTCTTTTTGGGTCAATCGGTCTCAAAGGGGTTTGGCAACGGGCAGAGCTTACTGTAGTTTGCCTGCGTAACATCACGAAACCCAGCGGTGAGGTGAGTCACGGGTCAGGGCAGCACTGACCAACTTTGGTAGGCTGAAGGGGGCGTGTCCTGTGACATCAGCGTTGCCTGAAGCCCTGCTTAGCACAAGCCGGGCTGTAGCTTCCAGCTGTGATCTTGGCGGAGGTCAGAGCTCCACTGAGAGCCTTCTTGTTCGTATTGTGTTACACTGCATTCCTTCTGATTCTGCTCTGTTCTCCTCTGGTTATTTACTTCTGTTTCCTGCGTTCCAGCAGAATGTCTTCAGAGGGGGAGGGGCCAGCAGCTGGGCCCAAGTTACACCGCCTCTTCACTCTGTTTGACCCCGAGGCTGCTGCGGTGAGACTCATAATCCAGTCATTCCATCAGTCATTATATCACTTATTGATCTAATCAATATGTGAATAAATGGTACCATGTGGTCATAAAACTTGCATGAACTGCTCTTTTTCCATCTGAAACACAAGTCCAAATTTCCCAGCATTATGTTTATGAATACGTTGCAGTGACACCAGAAAATCAGGATTCTGTTCAATCCCCAAACTGTAAAAAGATCAGTTTTATTGCTCTCAATTTATTGCAGTTATCACAAATCTCATATACCATGTAAGTGATCACAACAGCTCATTAGTCTGAAAATCAAAAAAGAACTCTTCTTGTAGTGTTCCTTCTCGTAGTGTTTCCTGTAACAACAGGAAAATGTCAGTCTCTTACAGATATTATTCATCTTTAAGCCTGAAAGCGCAAGAGAACTTTTCTTTGGTGCGTTTAGCTTGAAAGATATATTGAAAGAAAACACGGCTGGGACTTAATTTAAGTTTTTGGATTGAATAAATAGGTAGAAAAAAATGATAATTTCTGTCTTTGTTGTCTTTGAGGATTCTTATCTTTTGAATTGCTCAGAAAATAAAAGAAATGGTATATTCACACATTCAGAATTAGTAGTCGGGGTTTTACAGTATTTCCATATGTACCAAAATGGAAAATTCCATGTTGAGAAAGCCATGCAAAAGAAAGTGACGTGGAAGCTGTCACATTATGTAGTGCATAATCCAATTTATTTATTTATTTTTTTTAAATCAAAGCATGACGCTCACCTGACCTGTTTTCAGTGGTGATCACATGGTACACAGAGCATCTGTTTCCACCTTGCTCATTCCTTGTCCCTTCCTCTCCCATCTGTCCAGGTGATGTCCATCTTGTTTGGGATATTCCAGATCCTGCTGTCTGCGCCGCTCTATTACTGTGATGTTTATCTGCCAAAGTTCTTCCTGCTACCATTTGCCATTGGAGCTCTGGTATGCACCTTATTATTACTGTAATTAGCAGCAATTATAGTAATAGTAGTGTTAGTGGTAGTAATAGTAATAGCCCACTCATATTTATCAGTACACAGGATATGATGTTACTCTGCCTTGTGCTGTAATCCAAGGTGAGCCTTTTCATAGAGGCCAATAGACTGTTATGAATCTTTTCTAACAGATAATCATCAGTTTTGTAAAAACCATAAGCAAAGGATGAGTCCACTATCGGATTAAGGACTTTGCAAAGAATGTTGAAAACATGCTTCATATTAGTTTTCAATGCCTGCAGAAATGTTATCTCATACAAATCTCAGGAAATCTCAGGAAAAGAAAAAAACTAGCTCATCTTCCCTTCGCCATCCATGTCTATTTTGACATTTCACAAAACATTTTATTAATGGATTGGCTTGATCCCATAAAAGAAATAATCCCCTTTTCCAACTTACCCAGATTGAGACAAAATGTTTGATACCATTGTCACCTCTGGACGTCCACTGGTTCGGTTCCAATGGGTAGCATTTCAGGTTAGCTTAGCATAAAGACTTGAAGTCCACAGGAGTCATTAGCCTAGCTCTGTCAAAGTTAAAAAATAAACCTTACAGCATCTCCAAAGCTGTCCTATTTACACAACATATCATGTGTATTTGAAACACAAATCTTGGAATTGAAAAAAATGAGATGTTTTAGGAGATGTTCGAAGGTAGGAACTTTAACCGCTGAACACAGGCGGAACGATACATGCGTTCAGCAGTTATAGTTCCTACCCAGACTGTTTGTTCTGTCTTGCAGATTGTGACAGCAGGATCTTTCACTGTGGCCTCTGAGAGATTTCCCAGCAGACTCCTGGTGAGGCCATGACTTACCCTGATACTTCAAGCTAGCATCGCGCTAATGTCTAAGAATGTAGGGTAACTAAGGCCATGTCCACACTAATCTAAGAAATCTGAAAAGGCGTATTCGTGTCAAACTGTTCTCCGTACACAGAGGGTTTTCAGAAAAGTTGGCCGTCCACTAAAACGGTGAAACTGCTTAAATTTATTGAATGCACATGTGCAGTAACCTAAATCTGAGCAGGCAGCGCCACAAATTTATGTTTACAAGCGATGTCAACAACACTTCTCCATCTACATCCATCATTACATTAACGTACTATACATGATGCCAACGATGTCAGAGCTTTAAAATACTAACACAGGAGTAGGATCGGGTCGGGTTTCTCATCAATGTATTGAACTGTGGCACCACAATTTATTTCTACCGCCACAATTTCACCTTGATCGGAAAAAAATGCCGTTATTGTTGCTATGATCATTATCGTGGTTTCTGCTGTATCCTCTCCTCCCTGCCGACTCTCACACACACAGACACACACCAGTTTCAGTGCAAGGTCCGTGGATGATAAACATCACGAAATTCTCTGTTTTCACCGTTGTCCCTGTCCCCTGTCCTGGATTTGTGTGGGCGTGGCCTAAAGGTAAAACTGGTTTTCCTTTTAGGCAGTGAGTCTAGAAAAGTTCCAGCAGCTATGTTTCCATCCAGCTGTCGAGTAATTTAAAAAAAAAATTGACAACAAAACAACACTAAACATTTATCATGGAAGGAGGTCCTGTAGCACTTTTAATGTGGCAGTAATGTTTTGAAAGAACGCTCGCGCTCCTTTAACCACACCTCCTGGATGTTGACTGGCCTGTCCCCCTGTCCCCGTCCTCCAGCTTCGGGGCTGTGCCTACAGTAACGTGGTCAGCCTGCTGGGGGCGCTGCTGGCCTTCTGCTTCTACTGCGTCTCCCTCAGCGCTGTGAAGAAGGAGGAATGTGCCAAAGCAGAAAGCAGCTACTCCAGATACTCTCACACTACTTGTCCTCAGGAATACCTCAAGGTCAGCATCCGTCTGTCTCTTTCATCAGCTGATGGACGATTTTATCTCTCTCTTCCCCTTTTTTTTTTTTACCTTAATCTATTTGTATTCTGTTGTTTTACCATATTTGGCAATGTTATGTTATAATGTTCTATGCAGTTGTATTTTATTCTGTTTTTCTCTATTTTATTACATTCTGTTCTGTTTCATTCTATTGCATCCTTTTACTTTGTTCTGTTTTATCCTACTGTACTGGTTTTCCTACTGGTTTTAACATGTTCTGTTTTCTTGCATTCTATTGGATTCTATTCTGCTCTGTTGTATGATATTAATATTGTATTGCACTGTGTTCTGTTCAGTCTGGTCCTGCTCAGTTTTGTTTTATTCAACTATTTTTGCCCATTTCTATCTTTTAGTCTAATCCATTCCTTATTACTCTCATATTAGTTTTTTTTCTGTTCTGCTCTATTCCTTTTTTGTTTTCCTACATGCTTTTATTCTCCTGACTGAAAACAAAGAGAGGGAGAAAAACACAGAGAGGCTGAAAAAGGTGTTTTGATGGAGAGGTAAATTGAAGAATTGAGTTTAGGAAGGATGGTGAGATGAAGATTAAGGGATGATGAGGATGAGGGAGAAAAGAGTGGGTTAAAAGATGGAAGGAAGGAAAGAGAGGCAAAAGAGCTGTAAAAATTAGCAGGTGAGTAAAGAAAGAGGGGACTGGAGTTTTGCCTTAGTTTAAATACTCAGTGGTTGGATATCTATTCTGTTTGATAATGGCAGTTCTGTAACATGGTTTTCTGTTTTCTGTCTCCTGCAGGAATTCTTCGGGTGTGTTGCGGTCCTGCTGCTGCTCTATGACGTCGGGGCGGTGGTCCTGCACTGCCTCCTGTCTGTTTCTGCTCTCAAAGCACTCAGAAACAACTGATAACACACACACACACACATACACACACACGCACACGCTGTTTTTTTCTGTGCCGTCTGATTACATGGACACTGTCACTTTCAAAATGATTTTCCAAGCTTTTCATGAATGGATGTGAACGTGATTTTTGGGTGTGTTTTGATTTGTTTTTGTAAATACCTTGAACACAATGCAGAGGACCTAACAGAGTCATGTGAGAATTCAGACTCACTTTCTTTTAGTAGGTTTACTCTAAAGTAATCTATCCATAACCTATTTACTCATAACTGCTATGATTAAAAAAAAAAATGAATAAAGAACATTCTAGGTTGGGATAAACAGAATAACAGAATACTCACTTGTGCACACATTCATCCCTGTTTATTTTTGTATTTACATGTGTTTTGTAATATAATGTGTTATAATCTGTATTGCAAATAAAGTGTCAATCTGGTCTATCTGCAGTGTAATGTATATGTCATATTTAGGCAGTGTAACAGAGACTGTGGTGATGATCTGTGCTCAGATGACTTACAGGAGGAGTGTTTCCATCGCCACTGAACTGCCTGGCCTCCACACCCAAAAGCAGCTGTCACACGACCATCAAGAACTGCATTCAATTAAATTTCATCTCATCAAGAGGTTTAGTATAACAACAACATACAAATACTGTTTCAGAAGCCATTCTACCCCACCTACAGCAACTTTCATTTCATTGTCTCTTTGTTTATCCTTACTGAGGCAGACTCGTTGAGTATGAAATCTCTTTATTAGAACAGGAATGAAAACATAAAGGAGAAAATGCACAAGACAAAAAGCCAACAACATACAAGGCGTGCGATACAATTGCTTTAAAATCACTGAGGGGAAACAAACTTCAGAGTATGCTACCCTTTGTCCCATGGACAAGGTGCAAAGTCGCAAAAACCAGTTTCACCAAGATCAGAGTTGTGCAATCTAGCAACATAATGCCCCCTTTTGTACAACAGGAGATGTATGAGGCGCAGGGAGGGCATCAGAAACAACCCAATGCATTTCTTCAACATATAGAATAAAGAAGACCAGCCAACATTTCTGTATGAGTCATGTTAGTTTCTGAAACATATCCCAAGACACTAAAATAATAATATTTTTTTATCAGCAGCAATACAATCATGCATTCTCCGTGAAATCTGGTCTAAATTTCTTATTAGTATCACTTCAGGTTAGGAGCTTCCCACAGATAATTAGTGTTAAAGGTTTACTGATAAATTTCACCATATGAAATACTATAAAATCATATGGATCATATCAGAGGTGGCAAACAGAAGGGCCTTTATGCCATTTTTAATAAAAGCCCAATATCAACAAACTGATCAGTGTAATCCTAGTGTCTATGTTGTGCAATGCCCACTGTATGTGCCATGGGTTTTCTATTTTTAGGGCAAGTCTGCCTTGTTTCCACAGCCCTCTGTAGCCATTTGTATCCTCAGTTTTTTGAGTGAAGGGTTCCAGCTCCTGAGAAAAGCACTGATTTACAGGTACTGCAGCTCACATACATGACAGACATTTGCCACTGACATCAGTGTTGGAAGCAGAATGACAGCAGTAGATGGAACATTACCGTCACGTAGGGGTTTCCCTTGTATCAGCTGAGCGCAGGACCCCACCACTACCCTCAGAAACGGGGGACCGTGGAGCAAAAACTTTTCCATAAAATGAATTCTATGAACATATATCGGTGAATTGTAAGTATTGTAAAAACATAAAAATGTTGCAACGACAAATCGGTAGTTTGCTGCCGTTTACGTGACGGTTTGAAATATTTTAGTTTTGCCCGAACACCCCTCGCAAACCGTGGAACGTGTGCCATTCCAAAAATGGCGGCGGTTTCTCCCAGTGTGAAGTGAAACTTTCATATTTTAGACGAAGAAATTGCATTTTCCCCCAACATTTTTTGTAGATTACAGTCGCCCTGATATCGAACGGCGCATTTTCGGAGCACAGCTACGTCTGACGGCGACCGTGAGGACCGAGCAGCGTCGTTTTGTGCCCCGTTTTTGTTCGCCAAATCGCTGGGCTTCCCTCGAAGTTGACGGTAGCTAAGTGTCTGACATTGCGATCATACCGATTGTTGTTGTCATTTGATCGGCACAACACGGAACTGACAGCCGTGACAGAAACCGGCCGAATAGCTAGCAAACGTGCTAGTCGAAGTACGTCGTGTACGGCTTGCCAGCTAATTTCTTTTCAAGCGGTCAGGGCTCCTGTGGACGTGTCACGTCACCTGTCACTGGAAATAAATAGGTGGTGTTGGATGCCACCACTAGTCACTGCCAGGCTGAATTTGGTTTGCTAGCATCGTGTAAGTACCAGCTCAGCTTTACCCGCTGTCGTGTTTCACTGTTATTAGGATCTGGCATGGCAACGAACTTGTTCTGTTTTGTGATCTAACGCTGCTTACCATGATCACAGACACATTGTGTATTGAAGATGCTAGCTAGCTATTAGCTGCTCCGTGTGTATAACACTATAATCTCTGTATACTGTTATCACTCCTAGTTAGTAATAAATAAGGCCATGACCTTACATGATTGTTATATTTTTACAAGGAAATAGCTGCAGTTGTCATGGCTTGACTGCTGTACTGTGTTATCAACAACGGCCTGATAAGCTGATGATTAATAATTATCCACTCAAGATCAGGTGACATTTGAATACAATGATCAAGTTTAGGCCCCCCAAGGTAATCTATTCACTTTCTTTCCCCGAACAATGTTTTTAACTTTCATTTCCTGGTTTCTCAATGATGGACAGCCATCCTGGCAAATCAAATGGAGAAGCTCCAGGACCTGAACCAATCAGAGCTGCAGGAGCTCCTGGACAACACAGAGAGGGTGGAGTCCATGGCTCTGGAGTCTGATGAGGTACAAATGTGTGCTTTATTTTCCATTTCATACCCACTGAGCGGGCAACTGCTTTCCGTTTCAAATAAAGGAGGCACTCACATAGTTTCCTGGCTTTTAGGAAGGCTGTGGTGTTTATGTCCTCACTCGCAGCCTCTTACAAAAAAATAATGGAGCCTGTCCGTGTAGGGGAAATAAAATGTCATGGACCCACCTAAACTGTCACATCGTGCAACACTATATTAACTACATTATTAAAGAAGCAAGCAAGTGACCTGAAAAAGGTGCTGCTTTGACTCCCCAAACTGTCTGGAAAAATCAGGGTGGGGTTGGAGTGAATGAATAATGTTCTCTCTTAATGTCAGTAACCTCAAAGGTGACTTGCAGCAAAGCAAAGCTTTTTACAAGCCAACTGGAGAAAACTTTGATTGTACTTTGTAGCTCAGATATTTAAGTGTGTGTGTCCCTGTGTGTGTAACCTTTACACCTTGCCACTGTGGCCCTTTACTGTAAGGGAACACTGGATTCTCAGTCAAGCTGCCTGTTTATAAAGTCACCAAGCAGGTTCTTGGTTGAACCAAGCTGACTGCAGCAGTTTTGGGGCCTGAGGGGTTTATCCAAAGGATTTTAGATGTATAAAATTTAGATTTTAGGTCTAAATGAGGGAGACTTACAAGGAATACAATATTGTTGTTAATGCTTTACTTAAATTAGTGCTTATAAAACATTATGAGGCATCACAAGTACTTTGTGAGTGTATGATATAGTATACAAAACATGCAAAAACATCAGGATGGTGACTACTTCATTGGGCAGCTGTGTGCTTCATAACATGGTGAAATGGAATGCTACTTTCTTCTGTTTGTCTGATTATTTTGTAAAGGTTATCAGTGCTGTTAATTGGATTATAATCTGTTTGACTTCATCGCTCAGCAATGGAAACTGAGTTGGCGCAGCAAAGAATAACGCATTATGGATGGGAAGTTTTGACTGATTTTGTTTGTTGGAGATTCGTCAGAGATTTAGTTCCTTGTGCATGGAGAGATCTCTGATACAGTATTCAGTGTGGCATTAGACGTCTGTGCTGAAAGCCACATGGAGGAGATCGGTCAGTGTGTTGCTGGTTTGATCTTGTTGGATTGTGATCAGTCAGGCGTCACAGCAGGGGAAATATCCTCTCACATGATGTTGAAAGTAAACGGTATTTACATAAATGTCATCTGAAACTTCGATGCTGACAGCTAACTGCTGCAGGCTGTGGAAGGAGAGTCAGCGATTACTTGATTAATTGGCAGTGATTAATTATAATATGCTGTATCATTGTAATTGTAAATATTTCAAGAAAGTGGTGATAGCGATGGTGATGTTTGTCTTCAAGATTTACATATCGGCTTTACGACAATCATTTATGTTTTCTGACCTCCCTCAAATGAAGTTATAGTCCTGTTGTGTTCGGAGACGGACAGACAGTAATATTTTCTGTCCAATTGTTTTTGTTTACTTAAAGGAAGAGTTCACCCAAAATGCAAAAAAAAAAGATGTGTGTGATTAGGCGAGGTTTCCACTCTGCTGTTTTCTTCCCTGTTTCAGGACACTCCAACATTTACATTTATTGATGGAGGATCGTTTATTTTTCCTTCCGATCACGTGACATCCATAGGTATTCCACACTGTTCTCCTCCCCCTGAAAACCCCATGAAGATGTATGTAGGGGGCGTGATAGAAGACATTCACAAGCAAATGGTAGAATTTACACAATGCCATCAAGGAAAATATTTTCAGAATGTCTTAAGATAAACAGACAGTACATTATGAGATTGTGTTGCCCATGAGGCAGATTTGAGTGAATTGACTGAAAACATTTGAACATATATTTTTCTGTTGTTCAGTTTGACTCAAAACGGTAAGAAAAGAGTGCAAAACATCTCAAATGGGACCATGTGGGACTTTACATCTGCATGTCTTTAAAAAGTCTGGAAAAGTCTTAAATCATCTAAATTTAAGGCCTTAGAAAATACATGTCGTAATATTGTGATAGACCACAAGTCTCGTCTTTTCCTGGTTTGAAAAGCTGCATTTCAGTAAAAGGAGGCAGTCTTCTACATTACTAACGACTGCTTATCAAAAATCTCCTGTGTTTAAATCTCCTGTCAGAGCGCCTGTAGTCATTCCTACAGGATTGATGTCGAGGTATTTGGTCAAAGTTCTCGTGATCCTCGGTTTTGCCCATATCACCCATCCCGACCTCACATGCATTTCTGATGGCAGGTTGTTGTTTGGTTCCTGGTCTGTGGCTCCACATTTCTTCATGATTTCTGATTTCTGTCCAATCCATTTCCAAACAGCTCACACCCCCTCCTCTGCACCGCCTCTGTTCACTCTAATTGTTCTCCAGAAAATAAAACAACCCACTCTGTCTCTCTTCTTAAATCTTACTCTGTTAGTTTTCTAGCGTTCACTCCTAAACGATCTTCTGCCAGAGCGCTATGCAGCTTTACTCTCCTTATTTTTGGTCGGGGCTCTGAAGCTGCTCCTGCTGTTGCGCTCACTGTTAAGTCACTTCTGTGAGACAGCGTCAGCAAAACACCTAAAATGTACACAGGAAAATGTGAAACATCATCTCACGCCTCTTCATCTCCGCAGATCCAGAACATCCAGCTGGAGAGGGAGATGGCGTTGGCGTCGAATCGCAGCCTGGCCGAGCAAAACCTGGACATGAAGCCTCGTCTGGAGGCGCAGAAGGAGATCCTGGTGGAGAGATACTCCCAACTGGAGACCGTCAGAGACGCCTACAGACAACACGCCGCCCTGAGAGGTAGGAGGGCGGGAGGGAAACGTGGGGTGGGCGGATACGTGGAGGTGGGGAGAGATTTCCAACCACGTGCTCATGGACGCCACGTTTCAGGCAAAAAATAAAATAGCAGGTGGGCGTGCTTTTGTGCGCTGGGTGGATAAATGAATAAAGGAGCTTCCTAGAAAACAAACACAACAGAGAAATGGAAAGAGTTCCACATGCTGATTGATCTGTTTTGGGGAAATTGATATTATTCTTTAGTGTCAACCAACATTATTTCATAATTTCATCCAAACACCAAAAAAAGGGCTTGGCAGTATTCTGAAGTCAATCTCCATGCAGCCATGAATGAGACTTAAACACCGGATCTCCAGCGGTCGACTCCTTGTTTACTTCTCAGTCACAAATTCTTTTCTTTAACCCATGTAAATCTTAACATAACGATGTGAACTAATGGAGACATACCACATACAACATACCAACAAACGCATACTGCACCAACATGCAACACCAACATGTACATAAAAATGTGCAGCAACATCTCAAGTCTGGAATCTGTCACATGCATTTTCAGCGTGGACTAGCCAGCTGACTGTTTTTGAAGGCCGTGTTCGATGTGGGTGGACAGGTGGTGCGAGAAAATGAAGCCCAATGCATGAAGTAGATCAGACTGTCTCTCGATCTTATCTGGCAGCAAAAAATGTGCACAAATCACCGACTTGACTGGACATGTGTGTCAGAAAACAGGACGTTAACAGGAGGGATGACGAAAGCAGAGGAGCATATTTTAGCACGCTGGTGCACATTTTTGGATTTTCAGCATGATATCAGCCCTACATGTCGTTGCGTCTCTGTTCTTGCGCGGTCAGAAATGTAAGACCAGAAACCTACCAGGCACGAAGAGAGACGGGACTTGTTAGATGGTCCTCGTGTAGCTTTACACATCAACTGTTTTTGAATTTTGGAATGGGTTACTTTGAGCGAACGTGTTGTGTGAGGTGAATCTGCATGTCAGCGTCTAGCGGGCGCAGACCGGCACAGGCCAGCACGGGCCGAGCTGCGGTCCGGCTCCTGAGCAGACGGAGTCAGACAGCTGAAAACACGCCAGCAGACTCACTTCAGCTCGCCCTGACATCATATTTCACTCACCCAATTGCCATCAGACCGCTCTGCAGAAGCTAAAGCCGTCCAGCTGAACTGCAGCCGTGCAAATAACACAAACAACAGTGATGTGGACGGAGATCAGGACCAAGCAGAGACGTATTTGAACTGCATGAATTTGAATTTGTGGTCCTGAATTCATGAATTAATTTGCTGAATTCATGAATTCAGCATTTTGGATTTGTCAGGCACAAATCTGACGCTGAATTGCATGTGATTATTATTGATTTGAGTTTTTAACTATATGACAAATTCAGATTTATGCAGATCAAACAAGTTGTGGATGGTTGGATGCTGCTTGATGGTTTATCTTGTTCACTGTGGTATCGCAGGAGGCAAGCATCATTAGATATTAGACTTAATATGGGTATTGAACACTCATGCATGCAGCACTGATCTGACTGGATGGACGGATGAACAGATGAACGTGGTCGGAGTGTCAGGGCCGGGATGAGAGAGAAGGTCGAGATGATTCAGTTTGCTTAGAGGC
>OMLF01049950.1:0-13896 GCA_900302615.1 Holocentrus rufus
AAATCATCTGCTCAGGTTAGTGTGCACACCGCTCCTCCTTCACAGCAGAACCAGACTCGGTGGCCTGGGGGAGTTTTCATTGTCTGACAGCTGTATGATTGGTGGTTTATGTGAGTGTGAGCTAATACAAGTCTTTATAGCATCTACAGGCCTTAAACTACAACTGTGAAGAGGAATCAAATAAAAGTGGATCCAGTGAGGGATTTCATGGTAATGATAAAGTTAGTCTTAAATCTCATATCCAGTCTGCAGGGAGTTTTTTTTTGTTCTGTCTGTTGGATGTTTTATGATATTTACTTGGCGGGGGAGACACTGGGATCAAGAATCTGGGTCTCCTGGGTCGAGGTTCTGCGTGAACTCCCAAGAAGTTTGAATGTGGACTTCATAATTTGTGGCGGTGGTTCTGTGCTGCTGCTCTCCCCCGACGTCGCTTCGTTTCTCCCTCGGGGATCATTAAAGTTTCATCTTCTCTCATGTTTCCCGGTGTGAGAGGCGGTGTGACTCTGATTTGTCCCACAGTGTTTATAGATTCATTGGAGAGCCATGGCGATCACACAGCCCTCAGTTGCCGGTCCTGCTCTGTTGCCATGGAAACCATGTAAGGCCACGAGCCCAGCAAGCGGAGACAGGACTTTTTCTTTTTCTGTGGTGCTGCTTGGTCGTTTTCTTTATCTGACTGAAGGGAAATCAAGAGGTGGTAAATCATCATTATTGTCATTACTATGATGTCAGCATCATCTTCATCACCATCCTCCTCCTCCTCATCATCCTCATCATCACAGCTGTGTCTGTCCAGGTCAGTCCGGTCTGTCTCTGCAACCCAACAACCTGCTACTTCATACTGATGTGTTTCATTGTGCTGCTGCTGTGTGTGTGTGTGTGTGTGTGTGTGTGTGAGTGTGTGTCTGAGACATGCTGGATTTAATATTTAGCCTCGAGGCAGTGTTTCCCACCTACATTTTATCGATTTTGTTCAACCTTTATTTAGGCAGGTGGCCCCGCTGAGTTTGTAAATCTTTTTGAAGACAAACCTGACCAAGAGGCAGCAGCAAGACGAGCAGAAAAGTTGCAGTGTCCAAAAGGAAAAGAAGAAGAAGAAACGATGGCGCTGCTGCTGCTTTAGGCAACATTGCCTGTCATCAGCCAGTTACAGTCGATACCAGTGTTCATTATTTATGTATAATTCGAGGTAAACCTGGTGGGAACTTTTGATCCTCCTGCTTCCACTTGACTTTGGAAAACCTGTTAAAACCATTAAAGGTTGTAGTGATCAAAAGTTGAAATATTCTTAAATTTTGGCACTTGTAAAGAATGCAAAGCTAATGCCTAATGCTGTTGGGAACATCATGTCCTTTACATTTATGAGCAAGGAGAGATAAGGAAGCCAGTGCTATAAAAAGACATTTGACGTGGAGGCTCACACGTTGAAATTGGAGCCCTTTTAGTCGCCTTGAGGCCAATTAAATCAAGAGCACCCATATTCTCACCCATCTGAGAAGTTTCAGCTTCTCATTAGCAGGATGCTGCTCAAGGCTCAAAGCCATCGTTCTGACAGCCGCAGGGTCTTACAGATTTCGTCTTAGTCCCGTGTGGTTAGGAAGAGCATGACACTAATCGTGACTTTATGGCTCATTGTCAGTCAAGTGTCACCGTAGCTGGGCCTAAGATGTTTGTGGTTTTGTTGCAGCCTGCAGAGGCTGCCAGTGTAGCTTACATCCACCTCTCCAAAAATGCAACTGAACATTGGGTGAGGTGAGACCACAAAGAAACACGTGGCCGATTCACTTCATAGTTTTTACAGCCTGTAGTACAGCCTGTAAAAATTCTGAGTACAAGACCAACTGGAAGCTGACATCATCGGAAAGGGAAACCAAGACTGGCACAGCATTCATGAAGATGTGTCCTCTCAGAAGCAAAATTGATGCAATGCTAGCACTGCACAGCTAGTTTATTAGCAATGCCCCAGAGTTGATGGACGAATGGATGTGACGCCGATTAAACTGTGTAATTACAACTAGGAATCTCATATTTTTCTGAAAGCTCCGATATATCTGATAGGAGGTACAACCAAACGGCAGCTGAACATAAATAAATCCAAATTTAATGCTACTTTTATCATGCATGTTTTTTTTAACAAGCTAAAACTGAGCATATTTTGTGTAATTAATGGTTTAGTAGTGTTAGCTTTTGATATAGACTTGAAGAATTGTAACATTAGCTTACTTTACTATCAGCCTCAGGCAAAAATACAGGCGGGCAGATGGAAGCATTTAGAAACTCTTTTTGAGAGACTATTTTTTTTCTGTGGGTAGAGCAAAGCATGAGTGATTTATTCACCACATTTTCCTGTTCATTCTCTCTCACTCAAAACATGGTATACTGAAACACAAAAGTATTACACCAACTATCCACTGATCTGTTGAAGTTTGAAAATGTCTTTTAAATATTTACTTTTCGACCTTAAGAAGTATTTAAATGCCTTAAATACATTTGTTAGATGTCTTATTTTGAGTGAGTAGAATCTTTTGTGTTTTTTAAATAAAATTGGTTTTCGAAACAAAGACCAATGACTTATAATTTCCTGGTGTCTGTTTCCTTACTTTGCCCATTTATTGTGTCAGAACTTGTATTAGATACCAACCAAAATGTGATGTGATGTGAGAATTGACGTGGAGGCTGATCAGCTGATGATCAGTTAATGATGATCAGTGGATGACTTCATGTTCCTGCCTGAATCTACGCTAAAAGTTCCATTTTTGACAGCTGTGTTTCTCTGTCTTTTTAATTTGGATCTCCAATTCTGTTCCACATGACATTAAATCATCTTAAATCATCAGATTCAGATTTCTGAAACCCACCGACGGCCTGTTACAGTACATGGAAGGAAGAGAGTGGATGCTGAGAGAAGTGAGGAAAGAGGAAGATGAAGGGAATCAGTGGAGGGGATAGAAGAGTAGAGGCTGGAGGGGAGAGAAGTGTAGATGGCAGGAGGTGAGGAGGAGAGGAGAGGAAGCGTGTTGACTTCAGCCCTCTCATTATAAAGGTCATTAGTGATTCCTTTCCTCCAGGCGCTGATTAATAACATCATCTGGATCAAAAGGCCACTTAACATCAAGACCCCCGGATTATGGCTGAAAGAAAATAAGGTCATTAGAAAGAGAGAGCGAGAGAAGCAGACAGAGTTATGAGGCCGTTCTCATAGTGCTGTGAATACCACTAAAAAAACACACAGTCAGATTTGCAGATATTTGGGGCACAATTACATAATTTTAAAATCGTGGAATAAGTTGAATCAATAAGGGTTTAGGCAAACCCCACAAACTTCAGAAGTGAAATTCCAAATTTTTCATGTGAAAGCAGCTCATTCAGTGCAGCTCTTTACTGCACTGAATGAGCCTCTGAGAGGAATAATAGACAGAAGTAATAATAGACAGCTCTGTCTTTCTCTGCATGTTTTAATCTCTCTGTCTCCTATCACCGTTCCCATTTAGCCTGCGAGCAGCCACTGCTGGAGAGAAATCTAAATTCATAACGAGTCGGGCTAATTCTCACCTCCCTTTGGTGTGATTATTTATTCAGTCGTACCTATTCCTCTTCTTCTTCTGTCTAATTTCATGAACCTGGCAGCACTTTTCTCTCTCTCTCTCTCTCATTCAGCAGCACACCTGGCTGTGTTTAAATTTTAATTCCCTCTCTCGGCAGTGTTCATTATGTGTGTAATTGTCCTGTTTCTTTATTGACTGACTTTGCCTGTAGCTCAAATATCTGCAGCCAGGTTTTTAGTGACAGGAGGGAAAAAAAACTCCTTGTTGGACTGGAGATCCAGGATGACAAAATGTCACTAACTGGCCTATCAGTTTCATAAACAAAAATCACTGTTTTCATTCAGCGTACCAGCATTTAGATAATGATTGACAAGTGTGAGGCAGGAGCTACGACATTTGTTGGAGGCAAGGTCATGCAATGTGATAGTGATGTGTAGAGTTGTGCAAGTTATTACTTCTGTTCTATTTTTGGGGAGCTGCAACAGCTGTCTAAAGCTTGGAAGAGCAGGAATATGACTAGAGAGTTGATGGGAAAATGTCTTAAAAGACCTGCTGACGGTTTCTTGAATGAGATAACAAAAATTCCACCCTTACAGTATTAAATATCATCAGTGTGTGATGTTCAGTGTGTTCTGGATGTGATTTCCTGCATTTCCCACAAGGCCTTTCACGTGTTGAACAGAACTTTGAATTTTACATGTCAGATGAGAAAGTGATAGAATAGACAGAGTTGTCCAGTCATGGAAAAGTGAGTCTTGTTACTTCATTGCATTCTGGTCTATGTGCTGCTTCTGTATGGAGAAATGTCTCTCTGCCCATTTCTGCGATGGATTTCTCCCTGTATGATTGTTGAACGTCAGTGCAAAATGGCGGCTCTATAAAGAAGCCCTCACTCTTTGAATGTGAGAGATTGACACCAAAACCAGCGTTTAGCGTTGTTTTAGATCGGTGAATAATTTTCTGATATCTGTTAAGTTCTAGCACTAAGTGATTTCTGACCACTAGATGGTGCTGAGAGCACAATTTCTATTAGTAAATAAACAAAAATAGTCTTCCTCTTCCTCTACAGAGGCCACATCGCTTGTAGCAGCCAAAAGTTTAAAAAAAAAAAATTAAAATGAGGGACACATTTTACACCAGCAACTTACTTGGATTACTTTGTCTCTGAGCTTCAGTTTGAAAATATGAAACTAATGACTCTAGGCTACAATGTAAGCTTTGAATGAACTGTTCCTGTAGCTGCATCGCTGAAAAACATTATGATATGCAATAGGAACCATTAGCCAGACTCTTAGGAGCTATGGCATTGGGTGGTAATCATTCATACTGTAACAAGGAGGGAAGTCATCACAGCCAATTTGTGTGACACTATTTTGTATAATAATTCAGAGCGAATTAGGGCAAGTGATAATATGTAATATATAATGTGACTGATCCAGGCCATTTCACTGCAGTTAGTCTATATGACAGTGAAGCCATGAATGCATACTTTGGCCTCAATGAAGTATGACATCCGGGATTTCCACTTTGGCTGCTAAACAGAACTGCGTTCATGCGCTGTTATGTCAGAAAATCAAAGCTGGAACTGAGTCTGCAGGTTTGCAAGTTGCATAATTGCTCAGCGTTGGTGTACATTTGAATTGAACTGAGTGCCTTGTAGTTGTAGTTAGTTGTGTGGTGTATAATTATAATCAGTCGTGCTTTAAGAATGAGACAAGCCTTCACAGTCGGTGTATGTGACTCTAATCACTGGTATCTGAAGAATAATACAGGATATTATACAGTAATTATACAGGACATTCATCTAAATATAATAGTGGATGATCACTTCAAAGGCACATTTCACCTCTTTAACCTCGACAACATCTGACACAACAGAAACTATAACACTTTCCTCTGACTCTACGCTGTTATTTATTCATTTGAGTTGACTCACAGATAATTGCTGTGAGTCTCAGTCCAGATACAAGAACAACCAGGGCTGTTCTCTAATGAATCAGAGTACAGAGAGCACACTCTTCAGAAGAAATGCTGTCAGCTCCTACTGTAAATGTCTGCAGAGACCAGCAGCTCTCCTCCTCCTCCTCCTCCTCCTCCACATTTCTACCCAGCAGCTGCTGCAGGCCTCCTGCTGCGCTCACTGGAGAGATGGAAGGGAGCGATAAGAGAAGGAGAAGGAAAACGAAAAAGAGAGATATCAAGGGACAAAGAGTGACAATCATGCAATATTGTTTGCTGCAGAACTGTTGTGAATACAGTCATGCATTCATTATATGGTGGACACACACACACACACACACACACACACACACACACATGCTTTGGCAACGTTGTTCTTGACTTTGATGCCAGAAAAGCACATGGATTTTAATCGATTTGACAACAGAGAGAAAAACAGGGACAGAGATGAGAGAGATAGAGGGAGGGAGGGGGAAAGAGAGAGGTGTAAAGAGACAGAAGAGAGTGAGAGATAGTGTGTGTGTGTGTGTGTTGCAGCATGTGGAGAGAAAGCCTTCACATCGTATCAGCAGCCAGAGCAGCTCCACTTTCACTCCTCATCGGGGATTCACTTCTTTCCCCCGCGCTCCTCTTAACGCCTCAACAGTTATCAAATCATTAATTAAGGCTGCATCAAATCTACCCCCACAACGCCCAGTGGGTGTGTGTGGGTGTGTGTGTATGTGTGTGAGAGAGAGAGAGAGAGAGAGATACCTACAGGCAGCTCTACCCTGCTGCTTATAACATACAGACATCAGGAAAAAAAGTCTTCACGTTCTCCTCTGGTGTTCACGGCTCACTCACAAAAAGCCTGAATTTTCCAATGGGAAAATGTCACAAAATTATATTACAGTGTTGAATTACTGAATTAAACATGACAGTGATCACATTTCTGCATCAACACAAAAAATGAGAGAGAGTGAGAGAGAGAGAAGAAAACTTCTGAGTACCATTACCTCCTGCCTACAGGGTATGAAATCAAGTTTTCCTTATGTTTTAGTGTGAATGGCTATACAGTAGGTGACAGATGATAACAAAATGACCGTTCTGATAAAGCCTATCCACTTAATTGTTTGTGAAAATGTATTGTCACTGGAAAAATGAATGGGGATTTCTCCCCATAGCAAATCTTAGCTGATAACTCTTTGCTGCAGACTTAATCCACTGTATTTTAAGTGTTGCTTTCGCACACAACAATTCTACATTAATCTTTTGTTTTTGTAAGGGTTGGACTGATATATCCTCAGGCTATTGGTATGGGCTCATATTAGTTTTAGAAACCAGGGTCGTAAAAGAATTTCACAGATATTTGGCTGATTGTAAAATTTGGCATTTTTGTAACTTTTTTCCCCCTTGAGTGTCATTAATACAACTCACAACATGGTCTTTTGTTTACAAACCAGTTAATTAATCTTTAATCTTAAATCAGGTCTGTTTGGGAAAAACTGATCCTGTTTTGCTTCTGTGTTTGAACTCTTCTCTTCTTACAAAAATTCATATCAGTATCTGTATAAGTCGTTATGGGTAGAAATATATCTATCATTATCGGCCTTGAAAACATGTCGTCCCATCCCTTGAGAGCGCATTACAAATAGAGAAATATTCAGGTGCTTTCATTAACAGGGCAATAAGTACAATTTTTACTGCTCCACTGCACAAGACCTTCATATACCTGCTAGAGGTTGATAAGGTTGTCAATCAATACCAGTGACTCAACCATTACTTTGCTAGGCATTTCTATCTTTCATAATTTACTACAGTTCCAGACTGTACTTTCTTGGGAACAAAAATTCACCAAATAAAGTATTTCCAGCATCTGTTTTTCATCATGGAAAGCTTTCACTGGTTCTGCCAGAATTAAACTGAGATAAAGAGATTGGGTCCAAACTAAGATAATCCTAAAATAATCACACAAATATCTTTGCATACTGTACTCGCTGACATCTCGCATATCGTCACCCTATTAAAATAATGACCTATGTCATATTTTCAAGTTTTTGGGAAAACACAAAAAACTTAACCAAATGCAGAGCATCTGATATTTATTAATCATTTCAAACAAAAAGGCCTTGACAGTGGATGACTGTTGACATACATAGGACGTTGTGTGTCAATTATGTAACATTAAAGAATAAAGTGACAATTTTCAAACATTCTAGTGTGACTTAGGCCATTATTTTAAAAGGGTGACGAGATTAAACATTGCATACAGTTACGATGGACGACATAGTATGTATAATTTGGACACATCTGTTGCTGAAAGACAACATAGATGACAGAGAAAAAAGAGTAAACTGGCTTCAATCAATATATGAGAAATGGAGAGAAACCTGACCATGTTTACATGGACTAAATAATCTGACTATTGACCATTATTCTAAACAAGACAACATTCTGATAAATGGGTTGCTTATAGAATTTTTTCTATTCATATTCCCATTTACATTCTTACATGCTCCAGAGCAGAGGCAGTTTCAGTCTCGCTCTACCAGGCGCTACATCAGATGCCCCTCAATGTCCCAGTTTCCCTCCAGTGTTCTTTCTAGTGTTACTACCCTGGCAAATCCTTGTGGCTTTTCTCTTGTAAATCTAGAGAAAAACATTGTGCTTCAAGGCTTTCTTTTTGTGGCTGTACATGAGAGTATATTCAACAAGAGCATTATGTTGTCAAGCAGTTGGATTGATGTATGTGATGCAAACCAGAGCCAAAACTCTAAAATAAAGTGACAGTGGGATTAAAGTGTACGCATGACTAAAAAGCTCTTCAATATATGACTAAAATCTGAATACTCCTCATGTCTTAATCCAAGTATTGCTTACTCAGACTATGACTTCATTCAAGTTACTACTTGCCAGGCGCATCGGTGGATTTGTCATTGCTGCACTTCTGAGCTTTCCAACCCACAGAACTTTATTGTAATTACACGTGGAATATGTCTTACTGAATTACAGGGAAATGTGTATAAAATGATGCGCTTAACATCTAGATATTTTCTATTTGATGTAACTAGTGCAGTGCCTGATCAAAATGTGCCTGTCGGACAGGACTGATTGCTTGGCCTGTGATGTTGCTGCTTTGAACTTTCTGGGAGAAGGGTCTGGCAGCAACAGGACCTCTGTTTTTCCATGATGAACATGGTTAAAGTTTTTGGCTATGCCCACTCTGAACTCTAACCATAACTCTACCCTTAACCTCCTTTCTTAATAAATATAGCCACATAGTGTTGTAATGTGGTCCAAGGCTGACACTATTGCTTTGTGGAGGGTGCAGTGTGTGTTGGTCAGCCTTGTTTGTTACTACTGAAGGTCACTGCTCCACTCCAATAACCTTCGTCGGTGGTTGATGGTGTAAAAGTTTACTTTGTCTGTCTCTAATTGTCTCTCAAAAGTAAATGACAAAATACTGGCAACCGCTGTCTTTTTTGACGATGAGCTATGAAACTGTTGCGTGTGCACGCTGAAGTGTGTCAAGGTGTCGTTCCACCTTTTTTTGTTAAGTCAATCACGACGATAACTAGCAATTAGGAAATTGATTTTTGCAGCTCTCTTGAGAACGGCTCATCCAAGCAACTTCACACTTGACACTGCACTTCCTTGGGGCCTCAGAAATACACGTGCCAAGTGTGAAATCGATTAGATGGACAGTTGTCAAGAAAATCGAAGGATAGACATACAAACACACAGAGATTCCTCAATTTATAGTTAGATGCTGCAGCCATAAACCAATGGCATCTTGGCTTTGAATATTTCTCTCAGTATAAGTGTGATGTAGCTTCAATGAAGCGCTGCAACCAGCAGATACAGAATATGTATGTGGAGTAGAGGAAATGCAAAGTCAACTGTCACCAGTTTGTTTCAGCAATACACTGACAAGAGCTGTTCAGAGCTGGCACACTGAACTATTGGGCCGCATTTAGAAAGCACCACACATCCAAATACTACAAAGTCATCTGTCTGCATGACAGCCAGAGCAGAAGAACCAGAATAAGCTGAGGATTAATGTATTCACTTGACAGCCATGCTGCATACTAACAGAGCTGGTTGAGGAGGGGAGATGTGAGATCCACAGCGATGTAAAAACAAAACAAAGCAAAAAACAAAGTGGTGTGTATGCTCTTCACAGCCTGGACACTGGGCATTCAGGAAGCTCAGATATCTGACTACATGACAGCTTACCAGAATCAAACAGAAAAAAACCCACAACTGGCAATGTGCAGCAGTAAACACATCCTCTCTGAGTCCGCTGCGTTCTGCTCCAGCTGTAACTGGATAAAATGTCATGTATGAAGCTTAAGTGGGCAGATAATTATAAGCTTTGGACTAATGGATCAATTACCTCCAACAACGGACACCCTCCTGCATACTAATGAGGCTGACACAGATAGGGTTAACTTTATTCGTTTCTGTGCACTTTAGATATTTCACCAGCCATCATCTGTTCACTCTTTTACCTCTATTTTGTTGATGCTATCAGAGAATCAGATCCAGGGCTAAGTGACTGAAGTATAGTTCCTTCCCCCAGAAAATCAGGCCGCCGCTTAATGAAGCACACCAATCATTTTATTTCCACACATTATACATCCTTTTAGTGTCTTTTATTGGTTCTCTTCTATCATTTGTTTTCATTTGGGATGTTATCGCTCATGCCTTTTATTTTTGCTGCCCCTTCTGCATCTCATTGCACGTTATGCATTGCATCAAATCTGAGTGCATGAGTACATGGAGCTTCTGGAACGTTATGGAATTAGTGTAGGGACAGGGAAAGTCAGGGAATTCATTAAATTATCGGGACAATTTATGGAGCATGATGGAATTTTGTCAGCCTCAGTTTAAATAACTGGTAACTGTCTAAATATATATATTTCTTCCAATTGTGTTATGTTCTGCAGAATGCAGAAAAAAGTTTAATAAAACCCCTGAATCTGAAGTGTGGTTAAAAATTTGGCCAAGGAAAAAAATCATGTTACATTTATATAGGTGATGGAAATTCAACATTTTAATCATGGAAAGTCATGGAGAAGTCAGAGAATTTTATACTTAGAGCCCTGGAACCTCGATATTATCATTCCCCAAGGGGAAACACTGTTATTAGAGCACCAAGGTTCAGGTTTTGTGCACAGACACTAAAACACACCTCTAAAGATTGAACATATATAGTTCATAGTTCAGTTACTGGAGCACTAGACCCATTTTGAGATGGCGTGATTTACACACATTTAAAATAGGAACATTTCCCTCTAAATTTTTCTTCTCTACTCAAATGTGCCCATACCACTATAGTGTGGATATGTGTTTTTCCATCCATGGCGTCCATGCACATTTTCATGCAGCTCAGGTGCCCAAACACAAAAATTCATCATTACACATCATGGTTTTGTAAAACGATACAGCAAAGGTCAGCTATTATAGTTTGTAATGGCAGAGAGAGAGTCAGGTCAAGTGACCTTAGTATTGGAGAGCGAGCGCGAGTCATGTATGGATGTGACACCTGTAGTATCATTATAATTCAGCACAGCTTCGTATCAGAACTGACATTACTGGCCACATTTCACAGTCTGAGCCTGTTAACTTGCTTTTTCATAGCCAGCTAATGGATTGCTAGTGTGTGTGTGTGTGTGTGTGTGAGAGAGAGAGAGAGAGAGAGAGAGAGAGAGAGAAAGAGAGAGAAAGAGAGAGAAAGAGAGAGAAAGAGAGAGCGAGCTCAAAGGTGCACTGTGTAAAATTGCAGGTTGATTGAAGCAAGATTACCAGATTACTGAAAAAAAGTGGAATAAGCACATAATTTAGCAGCGAGTCAAGCCAATGATGAGAACCATACAGACTCAACCATTAGATTTTGTGCATATTCCATGTTTTTGTTTTTATTTTGTCAGTTGAGTCTAAAAAGGGTGAGGAAGCAATCATCAAATTTCAGGCTTATTCCACAATTTTTTATCAGTTGAGTCCAAAGGGTCCTCACTTCAATGCAATGTTATATATAGTAATGCACCTTTAAGTGTGTGTGTGTGTGTGCGTGCGTGTGTGTGTGTGTGTGTGTGTGTGTGTGTTAATCTATCAGGAGGAGGTGAAAGGTAATCTCCCCATCACAGCCTCCTTTGAACCAACAAAAGAAAGTGAAGCAGTATGAAGCAGAGCAGCTCTTCTGTCAACCCGACAAAAACTGCAGATTTTTGTTTCTAAAATGTAATCAAAGCTCAGTTTGAAGGGCTTTGATTGGGCCGGGCGTCTGAAAGCACACAGAGCCTCCTCTGTGTCTGAAGTCATAAACAGAATACTAAACTGCCTCCACAAGACACCGGGAGCCATTCAACACAGAGGAGGAGAGGGCAAAATCATTTCAACGACAACCGGGAGGAGATCCAAGCCTCCCTTTTCTATTTTCCTTATCAGCTTTTGCAAGCCACCATCTGAAATGCAACAAGACCAAATTTACAAAGAGGAGGGAATACATTAACCAGGCTGTTAGCCAGGCGGTGCGGCTGTGGCAGAATGCACTCCTCTCATCTGTGTCATCTTCCTCAGCTTCCTGATAGTCAGGAAATGGACGTGAAAGGTCCAATTAAAGCCTTTTGGAAGAGATTTGGCTCTTCAGTGTCATTGAACCAGATGAGTGCATCTGCGCTCTTCAAATACAACACATTATTTTTAGCCACAGTTGCAACATCAGAAGAAAGTGACGACAACATCAGCACCAACATCTTTGCTGTTTCTTTCTCTTTTGTTGCAGAACACACACAAACATGTACACATGATTTGATACCTGAGTTAGAAGGATCAATTCTGAAATGGCTTCACCAAATGTTTAGCCTTTTAATTTTTTTTTCATAATGTGCATGTGATGTCAGTTCAAGATTGCTACAGTTGTAGAGCCGTAAATAAAAAACACAAAGATGTCAAGGCACCACAGTAAAACATGATGTTTACAATCCATGCAGAAACGAGCCAGCTGGTTGCCTGGCTGTTCAATCTTCTGGCTGAAACCATAAAGCTACTGACTATTTTCTGTTAAAGGCACCATATGCTGCATCTAAACATCCATATATAATAACCACATTAATTTTGAGTCTGTCATTTGCAAACAAATAACTCCATCACCATGAGTCTCAAACAGCCTCCACGCTAAAGAAAAAAACATCTGAAAGAAGCCGAGATCATCTTTTGTAATTCATGTAAACAAACCAGCACATCACCAAGGAGATGATGAGCCTCTAACAGGTTTTACATCATGTGCCATGTTGCTTTACGGCACAAAACAGGGACAGGGTGCTGTTCTTCCAGGGAAAATGAAGGTAAAGCTTTGAGGGTTTGTGGTGATGTCAGATTCAAAGGCCAATGGGAAAATCATTTCCAACAAGGTAAAGTGAAAGAGAAAACATCCGAAAGTAGCAAAAGATCTTTAGGTCAGGAAGTTATGGGGCTGATGGGAAATGTGGTCAAACTTTTGAGAAACACAAACACTGGAATGAGATAGGAAGGAATAGATAGTTTTGATCGTAGTCATATCATTGTGATCACCCTGAGGTGTCACAATTTCAGGATGTTTAAAAGTGCTGCTGATTGCAGCCAGAAGCTCTGGGGTCCAGACTGGGTCAGATCTCAGGCTCTTTCACCCCGACACAACGACTTGCTGCTGCGCTCATCAGCAGGAGAATGCAGGAGTCGCTCCGGATTAAATGACTGGGATTCGACATTGATGAACGTGAGAGAGAAAGAGAGAGAGAGAAAGTATGCGTGTGTGTGTGTGTATGTGTGTGTGTGAGTGTGAGTGCGTGAGATCTCCCTGAGGAGCTCCATTCAGCATCTGAATACACACACACAGCTCCAGTGTCCGGTCTCAGTTTATTGAGCTGCTGCCAGCAGATGAAACCTGCTCGTTCTTTTATTCCCACACAGACACCTGGAGGGCTGATGTATCACACAAAAACAGCCTTTATCCTCCCTCTCTCTCTCTTTCTTCTCTCTTTCTTCACCTCCATGCTGGAATACATTACACCAAAGTCGGCTGAACGTACCGCATGTCTCTCTCAGTCTCTTATCTTCCCTCCTCTTACTCTCTTCTCTTGTTACCTTGAACACCTCTCTCTGCCTCTCTCTCTGTCTTCTTTTCTTCTCTCTCTCAGTTGAAATGTGTCACTGTACCCGACAGCAGATTGAATGTGCTGAATGTCTCTGTCGTCTCTCTGAGGCAGAGGAGCCCAGACAGTCAGAGTAACTTCACCACCAGGACTTTATGTAAGTGATAAATCACTCCAGGGTTCATGTTGTGGCGTTCTTCGCCTCCACCTCGTCCATTAATTCTTAATATTGGGACACCTCAGAGCGTGTTAACGCGCTCAAATCATGGCCATTAGCT
>OMLF01049951.1:0-14556 GCA_900302615.1 Holocentrus rufus
ACAGCCTGCTGGGCCTGCAGCACTCAGCGGAAAGAGCGAAGGAGGGAGAGGAGGGAGAAATGAGAGGAAGACAGATGAAGAGATCAGTGTGGGACGAATTACGTGAGGTGGGAGGGAACATAAGCGAGTGTTGGAAAGGGGCAGACAAAGGGGAGGTGAACAGCAGATTGGGGTTTTAGTTCTACACATGTGTCTTGGAGGCAGAACTGAAATAATCTCATTGGTTGGGTTTAACCTCAGTGGGCGGAGCCAATGAACCACAGTTTTTTTTGGAGTGCAAGTTAGCTAATTGGCAAGATTCAATGGCAAATTACCTCTGGTCAAAAAAATGGAACTGGCAATTCTTTCTTTTTTTCACTGATTCAAAATCAAGACACTCATGTTCTTTGAATGTGTGCAGACTAGTTAGCTATGGGTGAGCATGGCTACATGGAGCTGAGATAACAGATAATTTAATAGGGTTATGCTTCATTTTGAAGTGTTAAACTTCACAATATTAACACATCCCTTTCTTACCTCTTGGCTTTTTCATTTGGGTTCAGCTTAAATTACGTAGCCACAAAAACTGTTTTTTTTTTTTGCTCCACCCACTGAGGTTTAACTCAACCAATAAGATTATTTATAGCTCCACAGCCGCTCCGCTCCCAATAAATGTTTGTGCAACTGACTCTTCAGATGAATAAGGGAGAAGAAAGAGAGGAAAGGAGGAGATAGTAGGGAGGGAAAGAATAAAAGTGGCAATGTGGTGGAAGATAGTAGAGGAAGGGGAAATGGTGGGAAAAGATGTGCGTGGGATTGGCCGGATGAATGACAGTATGGCAGAAATTTGAGGGAGGAGATAGGACAAGATCAAGAAATTGTAGAGGAGGCAGGAGCAAAGGAAACAATAAAAAAAATATGTTCTCACACCCCACGTCTCCAATTATGGCCTGAGGTGAGAGCAGGGGCCCAAAGCCAACACTTCACACAAAGCTGTCCGCACTGTCTCTGACTCAAAACGCTCCCCATCAGACACTGTGACTGTCCCTGAAATGCCATTCAGAGGAGCCAAGGAGCCTCACAGAGCAGCGCCTATAATCTTCTCCCCTGTTTTATGTAGGCTGGGGCCCCGAGGCAATGGGCCACTCACACGAAACCTACTGATTTACTGCTGGCAGCCCACAAGGCCTTTCAAACCGAGATGACAGGTTGATCGGCACTCGGCACCAATTGTTGACAGGGTTCACCAGGTCAAGGCGCAGGGTCTTTTGAGTCGTGCGCCTTGGTAATGACAGGTGTCAGCCCGTTTTAAAGGGCGCTGAGTCTTGACCCACATCAGCCTCCCCATCTCCCAAAGGCCCAGTGAAGGGATGCAGTGCAGCGTAAACCCACCTAAACTTAGAGCACCCACCTTTTAATGACCACAGTACACTTTACCCACTTATATTAGGTGGGTAAACTCATAGCATGCATCTTTGTAAGTATAATAAATAGGTCTAAGTTTCAAGCCAGGGTCGAAAAAGTTTTAATTAATACTTTTCTAAGGGTGTAACTGAGTTTTGGTTATAGTGGTGGATGTTTGCCTTGTGGTGACCACCAACCTGAAGTCGTTTACCCACATTTTTATTGCCACTACATCATTGTGGGCTGCAGTAAAATTCCTCTTCCAGATGCATTGGTAACATCTTATTATTTTATTATGTTTATTTATTTATTTATTTTTTGACACGAGAACCTCCAGGCTCCTTCTTTAAAGCACAGTTTGAAGTCTTGCAACATAATTTTTTTTTAATTATGTTATGAGTTAAAGTATAAGTTCGGAAGGATATCATAGACACTCCCTCACACACACACACTATAAGAGTGTCATATAGGAATACTTAAGGAAACAAAAAATACAATATGTCACTATGAACTCACTACTGAGTGTCACAGACAAGCTGCAGGAATATTATAAAGATATTACTGTTAAACCATAGGCACTATAAACTCTGTTTGATGTCAGACACAATATGAAGTAACCCCTGGTGGAATATTATAGGAATATTATAAGACAACCATAGGAGGGAAGATGTAATAAGGCAGCCCTACGATGATGTCACAATAAAATCACTAATGAGTGGCGGAGAAACACTTAAAGTCACTATAGAAACATCACAGGAATAGTACAGTGATTTTTATAGGTTGTTGGGGGGGCCACAATTATGATGTGGCCATCAATTAAGGGAGCCTTTCAATTACAGTGACCGACTTGCAGGATCATTTGACATAACGCGTGCAACATAATCTACAACATAATAACATGCTGATCTGAATCAGTCACAACACATTTTATAGGCCTACCCTTCGTCGGGTGCAGCAGTTTATACAACTTCTCGTTCCTGCACACCCCGCGGCCGTGCAGGAGCGCGTGCAGCGGCTTCTCCTCCCCGTTCTTCGGCAGGCAGCGGAGCCCGCGCGTGCACGGCCCGGTGTACACGCCGCAGGGCTGGCCCTCTTCGAGCGCGCACGTCAGGCAGCAGCCGCAGCCCGGCTCCTTCACCAGCTGGCAGCCCACCGGCACCGGCGGACACATGGACAGGGCCTTCTGATCGCACGGCTCGCACGGCACGTACGACGAGCCGCAGCCGGTAATGCTCAGCAGGGGAATCACCAGGAAAGAAAAACTCAGCAGCATGGTGGAGATTAGAGGGCGCTTTACCGAAACCGCAACGATTATCAACTAAATCTTGTGCTCAATCCTTTCTTTGCAAAGGCTTTGAGTCCAAACATCAGGGGCTTTTCGGTTGCATCCACAGGTGCCTTGCGCGCTCAAGTCCTCAGTATCACTGCATCCGATGCTTGCAATCCACACCAAAGACTGTCCGCTCCCCCTTCTCTTCTTCAATCTGCAAAGTCCCAAAAAATTAAAAAGGAATCAAAATATCCCGACACTATATATTCCTTCCTTTAGGGATGCCCGGTGCCGTTTACGCGCAATAGCCCTCGTCTCCAAATGAGAAGAAAGAAAAAAAACCTAATTCCCCTTGTCCCTGCTATCTCCGTAGGTTATGCTACCAGCACGGTTTGTGAGCAGAATGTATAATCTGTGGCTTTGAGCTTGCCTTTTAAAAAAGAAACTGCCAGAGGCGAAGCCTATAACGATGGGTATGTCAAACAACGTTTGGAGGGGGAGGCGCACTTGTCAACTCCGTGCGCTGCGATGCTGATTTCACAGGGCGGGTGCTGGCATGCCTCCAGATCTGCCAGATAGGAGACGATGCTGCTGAAGGCGACGAGAATAAGACCATGTCTTTAGCTGCAAAACCCTCTATTTGAACAAATCGCACAGTCTACAAGCCCTTTGTTGTCTTGAAGTCTTCTTTTCCTTAAATCAAGTGAACAGAAGCTGATAGCAGGGAGAGAGGTCCACTTGTTTTCCATGCAGTTTCTTGATAGAAGAAAATGCTAGAAACAAGTTGATTTGCATTGGGAAAAAAGTGAAAATGCACCACTGGCAAACTTTCCCCCCCAGTATTTTGAAGAAAAATAGATTTTTTAGACGCAATACCAGAATAAATTCCATGGCTTCAGTTCACTAAACTCTAAGTTGTGGTGAAGTCTCTGTATCTCATATCACTTACCACCAAAACTTTAAAAACCCACTCAAACGGGCTGAATTTCTCTGGACAAAGTGGAGGAGTGACGACTGACAAGATATGTAGGGCTGTCAATCAATTAAAAAATTGAATAGGATTAATTACATGATATGCTGATTAATCAAATGAATTGCAATTAACCGCACATATCAGTATTTGCTTGAAAATCCCCCCAAATGAAGATATTTCAACTCAAAAACATTACATTATTATGGCAATAGAGGAATTAGAAATCAATTTAAAAAAAAATCATTTTTCCAAATACATGTATTTTTTTAGCTGTGCCACATAAGCGCACCAGCTCTGAAAAGGGTGCCAATTTCTGACCACTAGATGTCATCAGCACAGAAACCACACACACAGCAGAACCTATACGATACCTAGTCTCTGCTAGCTGTCAGCTACACTGTGGAAAACCAGAAGTAAAGAAAAAGTGTGTTGTATAACTGAAATGGTTTTCACAGATTTTACTCTCACAAGAATCCTATTTGATTACTTGTATTCCTGCGTTGTTTCTGAGCTTCAGCGGTGAAAGTTTGCGGTGAAATCGAAGACTCCGCTGATCCGGCTCAGCTACTTTCAGAGTTCGAAATCTCAGGAGCCTGACAATAACAGTAGATTAACAGTAGATTAATGTGTTATGGTCACATGCAAATTATGGCATACTGCACCTTTAATGAGCTCAGGTAAATAGATGGTGCTGATCTTGTAGGTTGAGCTAGTTTCATTGAACATGAGCCGATCAGTTGAACTAAAATGGGGCCATAACAGTTTTTTTTTATTATTTAATATAAGCTTATCACTTTAGCAACAATGTGGCTATAACTTGTTGTTTGGAAATCAGCGACCAACGGGGTCACTGGGGTGAGTTTGTAAATTCACTCTGGTGGTGTCAGTGGCATCCGGAGTGCTCTCTTGTTATTGGGAAATTCAGAGAGCTGCTCCGAGGCCCAGAGCCAAACCAACCGCTCCAGCTGAAGGGCACTAAAGACAGCGCTAAAGATATTACACACTCAATAAATGTGATACTTTATTAGATAGAAGTCTTCAAACTATCAGCCAAGATTCTGTTGGACCATTTCTGCTGGGTTTAGTAGCTGCACTTTCATCTTGTACCAACTCCCGTTCACATTCTGCTATCTGAGGTCTTCTCCGCAGACATAACTCTTTAACTTTAGAATAAAAACAGAAAACATTTGGAGAGTGCAAAATTGTGCCAAAAACACAGCAACTCTCCAACTCGCTGTTACACCCAAAGGCATCATTCCTATCACTTAAATTTCAGGTAAAATTCTTGATCCTGGAACCATTCCCTCAGGATCTGGAATCATGTTTTATCGTGCTGGAAAAAGAGGATCTTCTAATTCTGGAAATCCCATATTCTCACTAAAATCGAACAAATCGTCCCCTGATCCAAGGCCTGTCTGTCCACCACCTTTTGTGGAAATCTGTTCATGTGTTTTTCAGAAATCCTGCTGACAGATGGACAAACCAACCAATCAACAAGAGTGAAAACATAACTGGAGGTAATTAGAGTATTCCAAGTTATGGGGCCGTTACCATACAGGCCTTTCAAGCACCTGCTTTTACCGCACCCATAGGGCCACAGCCGCATACAGCAATGCCATAAAGCAGCAGAACTACAGAGTTAAATATAACTTTCATCTGATGTAGGCCTCACTGCTGCAGACTAAGCAATCTACTTGAGTTTTATATCGACCATAAATGCAGCTCTCTCAGTTCCCTCCGGAGAACAGTAATACAAAAGCACACAGACGTGCTGACATGTTGGTACTAGAGATAAACAAAGGCAATCTGCAGGATGTGGGTACTTTTTGGGATGAAAAAAGTAACTTGTGCCTTTTAATATCAGCATCCTCAAATATTGAGTCAAAGTAGATTGCAGGGAAAATAAACCTATAAATTAAGCCTCAATTTGTGGTTTTGTCCCATCTTGGCTCCTCTGGTCTCCTGTGGGTAATTGTGTCATTCACCACTTAGTTTCTACACTGAAATTTAATGTCAAATACATTGATGTTTACATCTAAAAAGCGGCTTCACTTATCACAAACCTTTGGGATTTATTTCTGAAGGTGTGTTTTTAAATCTGGGTACAATTACACTATTTAAATAGACAAAACATTAGCTTGAAGGCAATTTCTAGGGATGTGTTTGGCCAAACATGTGTCTCCGTGTACTTCATGGTAATTGTACCTGGCTTAAATGACTCACAGTATATAACTGAGATCTGTTTCCCAAATGTAGGGTTTCAGTCCAGCATACAGGAGCACTTACGTCAACATGACAACTGTTGCAATTCACCCTGGTTACCACCACCCCAACAATATCTTTTAGCAGAAAGATAAGTTAAGTGGCAAGTCCAAGTCAAAAATGTTGAGATTTTTTTGGAAAGAAGTGCTGGCTGGTGGGTGATGAATCGTGCCGAATTGCAGAAAAGACCTAAACCAGTCAGAAAAAGGCTTCAGTCTTGTCCTGGAAGGCACACATTTTGGTTTTCTAAAAGAGGGGAGGAGAGAAAAGTGCATAGCTGGCCCAGTGCAGCCCTACATGGGTCATTTTGGGTCATTCGATCCAGGGCGTTATGAAAGATTATTTTACGACTGAGCGATGTTTAGCGAATAAAGTTTGCGGCTGAGCAAAATCTCTAATTAATGCTTATCCACAAAAACAAAAAAGCTGAAAACCCAGCGCCCATGAAAGTGAAAATGGCTACTTTTCCCCTCAGATAACCCCGGGGCTCTGTTTTGTCAAAATACTGTAGCATTAAATATTTGTGCGATGCCGTTTTCACCATAACAAATGCATTCTCAATGGATCTGCAGAATCGCTCACGAGAAAAGGTCCAAATGTGAGCAAACTGCTGTGCGGATGACCCTGTGGTTATTTTATGACCCTGTTCGCTCAGTGGCCAGTGAGATAAGCGGTAAGTGTTCCTGGAGTGCTGCGCAGAGCAAAATAGTCGTAAGTCATTCCACGTCTGGCAGATTACCGAAAGCACGACAGAAAAGATCAGCGTGTCTTTGTTTTAAGCAAACTTGACAGGCATTTAACACATCGCAAGCCTGACCTGTGCCCTGCCAAAGCTCGGATAACTTCTGTTAATATGAAGTGATTCAAGCTGCCACGAAAGCCAGATCAGTCACACTTCCTGTTGCGACAGTGCATCTGAAGTGGAAAGTCGAGCAATAGGCATGTTTAATGCGTACATCCCGCACTAACCAGAACAAAGTCCTAACAGAGCCGAGGAGAAGTCATTTCCATGGCTATAACACAGTGTATCAGTGACAAATCAATTAAGTTATTTTCCATATGCTTAATATCTTCGTGACCCCGTCCATCTTCAACCGTTTCTATCTCTGCATCTAATTCCCTGTTTTTTTCTTATTTCTCGCAATTTAATTGTTCAATTATGTTTATCTCCAAATTATTTTATTTTTTTCTAAAGCCATTAATGTATCCCAGAGTTTCACCTTTGATTGATTAGCATGGGCTGCAGTGGAGAGTTTTAGTGTCTTGTGATGATGTTTAAATGTCCAAATGCTGTTTCAGAGGCTCTATCACCCTGCCAAGAATTAAAGTCTGGGGAAAACACTGAATACTTACACATTTTTGGCATGAAAATTGTCAAACTGAGAGATAGTAAATGCTGGGATAAAATATCACGTCTGTAACTTTAGTGGGTATCGGTATTGACCTTAAAAAACCTGTATTGTATGATTTCCACCACTGCCTCAGGTTTAATCTTCTCTCCTCCCTTCCCCCTCAGTGAAACCACATCTTGTTGGCAAGCTAGTCCTCTTCAGATCTTCTGACCCTTGTTTGTCTTTGCCCTTGACCTTTGCGCCATATCAGGTGTCGTATGACGTCACAAACGTCGGAAAGGTCAGCCCTGCGTCAACACTCCTCTGCTTTGATCCTTTTACTTCTCTGGCTTTCCTGCATCCACCTCGGGGCTGAAGAAACACAGCCATCCAGATTGTAAACATGTGAGACATCTGTCTTTCTTTCACCCACCACAGACAGGCACCACGGAGAAAACACCCCTCTGTAGGACTCAAACATTGGCCCAAAAGGCTGATCAGGCTGAAAATCAATGATTTAAGACCTAAAAGCATGCAGCCAGTGCTAAAATACCTACTGTTGTTTTTCCTCAGATCTGGGAAATAGAGGAATCGCAGGCCAAGTGCTGCTAGGGTTCGTAAAACCTGTTGTTATGTTCGTTAAGGTAGGGCTTCCTGTGTAGCTTGGGCTTGTGTCAGTTGGTGTATATGAGCCATACGATGCACAGATGGTGGATCTGGCTACACCAGGCAAAAGAAGACGGTTTGGGATTTCACTTGGACACATTTATGTTGTTTTGAATACCAGGGTTGTGGGTGGGTATATCACTTGGGGCAGCAGGGTGGCGTAAGGAACAGGGAGACCACCCTTCAACTGGAGGACCAAGGTTCAAGAACTCTTGACACTGAGCATCCGCCCTGCTTAAGTGTCCATGATCGAAGCGCTGAATCTGACCTCTGACCTCCCCGTGGAAAGGGACAAGCAAGAAACGAAGCTCCTACAAGGATCACGTTCTTGTGCAATTCTGTTGAGACAGCCTCCAACAAATTGGCACACAGTTGAGGAAACGCGCCGTGAACTGAGGAGACCGGTGAGTTGGAAGCGCAGCCACGGATGGAAGGATCTTCAAGTGCAAATTAAAACGTAGATCCACCAGCCAAATGATGTCATGACGTGCACGGACCGTCCCCAGCCCGCGGCGCTGGCGGACGTCCAACTTCTATAGAGGGAAGGAGAGAGAAAATAATGAGTGTGCATGATAGATAGAGAAAGATGTACATGTATGGAGAGCTTGTATATCTCAAGAGGCTTGTGACAGGACTACCACCCACCACAGCCTAGGTCTCAGGGCCCCTTCAGGCCCCTGGGGCTATAGGGGAACTGTATAGACTGACACACAAATCTTATCAACACTCAGCCTTTCCACCCCTTCCATCTGCAACAACCATCCCCCCCTTCCCTTTCCTTCCCCGTCTCCGTCTTGTCTTTCCATCATCTTGCTTTTCATTTGAGGACTTTCATTCCAAAAATGAGAAACACAAGGATGGAGCTAACAAATCATATTTAGTCTCATTACTGTAATTGAGTAGTTTATCGCAAACACATTTCTGAATATTCTTTAGAGTATACTTGTTGTACATTTTGGCTTAATTGCATACATTTAAAATCAAATCCATTCCAGTGCAAATGTTGTACGCTCTTCATTAAGCATTGCATCAGAAAATGGTTGAAAGCAACTTTCTTGTCTTGTCCTTTTTGCATTGCATGAGAAATATCATGATGTTACAACTGAGTACATTTTAAATTAGCTTCTCTTTTGTGTGAGCATTTCTTTACACCACTTCTACCTCAATAAAAGTTCAGCAAAGTAACATTGATTTGAGTAGGATATTTTGGTTCTTTGGTACATTTTCAACCCCTGGAAGGACACCATTTGGAAAAAGTGATTCCTACTCTGATAAAAATGATGGCTGGCTTGAAAGTAAAAGTCATAATGGAAACTCATTTATGTTATTAGCGATTCCAAGACCCTTGGCTACAAAACCTCAACGGGTTTTCGGAGTCCTTCATTTATTCTGTTGACCCTCTCATCTGTCATGTCCCCCTCTTTCTTCACTATTGTTCCTCTCCTTCTGTCTGCAGCTTGGCTTTCATATCATGACCTAGTTTATTATCTGTCAGAAGACATTTAAGCTTCTCCTGCACTTGTTCGGAAAGATAATGGAGCTCTGGTCGACTTGAGTCATGACTGAACTGAGAAAAGGATCAAAAGCAGAGAAAGAAGCCAGCTCAGCAAAATGGTTTGGAGCAGCAATATAATCTATGGGACACAGCAATTGAGGGTCATATTTCTTTTTCAGGCCTCAGGATCTTAGGCTAATGTGCTGCATTACAGAGGAGAGTCATACAGGAAAAAGTACATCAGACAATTAAGTTATATGTAAAAGTGATTTCTTAAAAGCGTCTATTCTGCAATATCTTCTATATAAATGAAGGCTCAAAGAACCACAGCAACATTAAGCTAAAACACGAGTGGAAAAAGAGAAAGGGTGGAGGCAGCTAATGGTATGAAGCCTTTTGCTTTTGGTACTAATTGAAAAATTGAATCACTGACTGTCGGATTTATTGGGTCCCCCTCCAGGAAGTAGCACCTGAACGCTCTCCTGTGCCGGCTGTCGGAGAAATCAGGATTCTAGATGCAGCACGAATTGTTTGACATGCAACATAATTGCTTTCAACAAGGCCGAACCATGTTGGAAGCAATTTCATACAATCAAGCCAAAAATGAACCACAAGGACAAATTCAAAAGACGTGTTATAGACATGATATTCCTTTAAAAACTAGTGCTAGGGCATTCAATTTCCTGTGGTTTAACACTTCATATAGGCAAAGATTGTTTGGTTATTGCTAGCTTGATTAATAACATTGGGCTTTGTCCCATTTTCCAACCACAAGCATGTGAACAAGAACTACTTGACTGACCAAAGTGTGACGTGTGGGGAAACTCCAACTCCAGCTAAATCCAATAAATCTGACAGCACGTGAATGCTAACATATGTTAACCAACTAGCCTAGCTGACCTTCCACGGTCAGATTTTAGCCCACTAACCGAGCGAGTTATGCAGCCTGCAAAGTCATGAATGCATCTTTGAATAAGAAATAAGTCATACACACGATGTTTTTATTTTTCTATTTCGAATTTCTTTGCAATCCTGGAAAACTGTTATTCTTTGGTCCTTCCCACTGAGGTTTAAATCGACCAATAAGGTTATTTCTGCCTCCAGAGCAGTTCATCCAAGAAATATGTGTTTAACTAAAATGCTGCTGTTACCACATCTGTTTTCATGGCACGGTGCCTCTGACTGCCGTGAGATACAGCCTATTATCCATAGTGGAGATCATGAATATATCTCCACAATGGGTGGACTGGTTTATATGGCTGGAGGTTATTACTCCAGCTGTATGAAGCCCACTGTGAACTCGCAGATGACTAGTTTGTGTGACTGATGTTCCACATATGACACAGTCAGGGCTTACTGTAAGTGACAAAGCCAAGTTAACCACTGGAAATGCGCTGAGGCAGCATGAATTGCTCCCCCAACACACCAACACACATACACACACCCGCGCACACACACATACACACACACAGAGACTCAATTCCCAGAATGAGCTCTTGATTCTCAGAAAGAGTTGGATGTTGGCAAAACTGAATTTGAATCTCTAATTTATGTGTGTGCTGAGTGTCAAGTTCAGGAGAAATACATTGATGCTGCCTTGTGTATTTTACCCTCAAGGCAGCCGAACTAAAGATATTTAGTTCACATCTATTCATACTTAATTTATTTTAGGGTTTTATTGTGGGGTATTTAAGGGCTATTAAGACAAGTCACTGAGAGAAAAGCACTGAACAAGAGACATGGCTTAAACATGAAAAACATATTTAAAGTGTAAATGATACATTTAGCATCAGCAGCGATAGCCACAAAGAGCGCCACCTACAGAAACTCAAACTTTGTTGACAGGAAAACACGGCCACAGCCCCGCCCACGCTGCTTGATTGACGGGTGATATCTGGGAAGTGCAGTGCAAAAATACCCCGGCAATGAACTTTCCGCGGCAAAGATGTTGCCCAAATCAAAAAAACATGGGTCTCACACAAAAACCACGTCACATAGCTGAATGTCTTTGTTTATAGGCAGCAGTAAAGATAGGAGGGAAATTTTGCACCAATCAATATTTGTTTTTATCACCAGAAATCGTCCTCTTACTGTAAACAGTCTGGCAGTGATTTCCCTGATTCACACACTTGTTAGGATGATAGTGCACTTTTATTTCCATGACACAGCAAATGCAGTAACCAGCACCAAATTAGACTTCAGGCAATGCATGTTTGGGAAACGTCGACCTCAAATCACCAGGCGGCTGTGATGCGCATGCAAAACTAATTCAAGGTAAGAACAGGCAAAACAACCGGGGGTGAGACGTTTGAGGACCTTTGCAGGCTGCAGGATTTGGTAAAGGAAAAGATTATAGTGAGCAGTACGTGAGATGGCAGATTGGCTAAAACCCTGTCAGCACATCTGTGTGGCCCTGGCAACTGTGGACTGGACATGGACGTCTTGAAGGCAGATCATTGAATCCAGATGTTGGAAAAGCGATGATGTGCCTGTGCCATGGCAATTCCACTCAAAGAACAAGTGTTTTTTATCAGTTCGTGGACCCTGAAGATTCAAATCTGTCCGCAAGTCATTTGTCTTTTGTAAAGTATACTGTATATAGACAGTGAGCAATAACGAGAAGTTGTGTCAGGTTGCATTCCTCACAGAGGGAGGGAGCTTTTTGTGCTTGAATTTGGTCCATAAAAAGCATACTGACGTGTGCCAGGAGATCAACGTTACGAACGTTTAACTTTCTTTTAGGAATTACTTCCAAATGCCCCTAGAGTCAAACACATATTGTGGTTTACTAGAGGGATCAGAGTGCACCATGCTTGTTAGCAACCGGTGCAATCTGAAGTCAAGGGGGAGAGGTGCTTTTCATTAAGACCCCCCATCTTAGCACCTGCAAAATGCAAAGTCAGAGACCAGCAAAACATTTCTTGGAAAACAGAACTGTGGCATTCTTGTCACCATAATCAGTAATTTGAAATGCTTTCTCAGAATTTGTGGTCATTGCTTGTCTGTAGTGTGGTATGCAAAAGATTTCCCAAGAAAATATGGACAGTATTGGCAAGCAGAGGCTCTCCGAGGAATCTTTATAATTTACGGTTCTGAAGCTTCACCCCTTGTTGTAGGCGGAACAGTTTGAAGTTGTGGTCGCGCTGTCTTCAACTTTGCTACTTTCCCATTGGCATTGCTGTGCATTGCAATGAATGATGGTGGGGCTTTGTAAAGGGTCTTTCCCAGAATGAGTCCCACTGCGGTTTTCGGGGTCAGTGTGACTCGGAGAGGCTAAACTAACTCCTCCTGGTTGCGCTCGCATCTCGCGTTCGCCATCTGTGTTAGTGTGTCTGAAACCAAGTACCAGAGAAGTGCTTCCTTCAGTAAAACTCCCCAACATGAGAAATGGCTTGTTTGCAGAAACAAAGGGGTGAAAGGACACGAGTATTCATACATGAGAATATGGGTGACTAGGTTTCAACAAGCATGAAACAAACACGCCTTGGATGAAGATGAATGCTATCCCATTCTTCTACCTGCATTCTGACGTTTGCTGAGATGCTCTCTCTCTCCCTCTCTCTCTCTCTGCTATATATCTTGTGCCCTACCTCAGTATAGGCTTGCACCAATCTCAACCATAAATAACCAGAGGCTGTGTATTCAGTATGTCCTCCAAAGTAAATATGTAATCAGGTTAATCAGGTTCGGACCTGTTGTGATTAAGCCCAAAGTAATTTGGTTCGAAATAGTTGAATCATTCATTGAAAGTTGCTGAAGAGAGAATGTTTGCACACGTTACTGCAACCTTCAATCAAGTAGTAAATATGTCAGGTTTGAGTGCTCATAAAGCAACACCCCTAATTTAATCTTATTTGACTATAGTATGGTATTATATTGGGGGGCTTGAATCAGCGAAAAGAATGTGCCTGAAACTCCAGAGCATGATTTGGGGCAGAAGCTTTTTGCCCTGACATACTCCAGTGCACACCTACTTCTACCATTGCCATTCACAACCATGCACACAGACACACACACACACACACACGCTTGTGCAATAACTATGAGGATTATTAGACAATGATGCATGCATATATGTGTCTATATGTGTGCTTAGCAACCTTTCCAGGGTTAAAGGAATAGTTCACTCAAAATACAAATAAATAAATACATGATTAATAATGAAATAAAATAGAAGATATTTTCCCTTGTACCCTTGTGATTCAGCTTCACAGGTTTCCCGTTTTGCAAACTGTATCTGTTCGCCTCTAATTTGGACTAGATAGATAGATACAGTTTCTTTGGCAGGAAATAGTTCCGAATGAAACTCTTCACTCCTGAGGGCTGTGGATACTGCCGGGTATCCATGTTATTGTTTTCGAAAAGAGCCGTTGCTGTTGACTTTTTCAACAGGTAAATTTTTGACGGTTTGAGCTGCACAAAACAAAATCATACCCATCTAGCCTCATTGTTTTGGGGTGAGGTAAGACAGACAGGAAACCTCGCCAAATCACACAAACCATCTGGATGGAGAGATTGCACAAGGTGTAAGCAAGAATTTATTTATTTATTTTTTTGGTGTGTTTTTGGGTTAACTGTTGGGTTAATAAGTGTTGATGACAGTTATTTGGAATTGGCAGCTGTTGGGATCCCTCATAAAGCTGATATGGCTCTGGAATGGCTGTTGAAAACTGCCTGAAAATATTAAAGGAACTCGGATGGGTGTGGGCTCATATAAACACTGACACAGTGTTGAATTTTACACCCGCGGAGTTCAATTAACACTGACGATTTTGCTGCGTGTGTGCAGTTATGTGTGTGGGAATGTGGGAGAAAGCGTCACCGCTTACGTGAGGTAAGTCACCTCGACGGTTCAAGACATCCCGACCAGTGTCCTTGGGGATCTTGCATATCATGGCAATGTGAGAGGCCGGAGAGACCGACATGATAAGGGAACGAGGCAAAAGGGTGAGTAAAAAAAAAAAAAAAAAAAGATTTCCATTGACGTTGCAGATTCCTATCAGAGCTGCTGAGCTTGTCAGTTCTGCAACTTTGGATGCCAGTGAGATCGTACATAGATAAGAGCACACATCATGGAAATGTGCATGGTGAACAGCCTCGCCCCGTGCAACAAAACCAAAACAAAACTACCTACTCTTCCCCTCGGCAGCTTCGCTCGCTCCTCTCCTCTGCTGCC
>OMLF01049956.1:0-27852 GCA_900302615.1 Holocentrus rufus
ATATACACATTTATATATATATATATATATATATATATGTATGTATATATGTGTGTGTGTATATATATATGTGTGTGTATATATATATATATATATATATATATACACACACACACACACACACACACACACAATTCCTATAGTCAAACTGACTGTGGATGCTGCTGGTTAATGAGTCTGTTGCCAGCGTGAGGGCCAGTCCTTTTCTATCCAGCTTTGCAGCAGTCGCAACACGTCAATGCGCTGGTAAATTCGGCAAAGTTCAGTGAGCTCAGTGACCGTCTTCTGGTTGTAGCGTAGTAAGAACTCCTGGGTAGGACTGTGGGACAAGGAGCCCTGGGTCCGGTGCTCCAGCAGGGTCAGTTCATCATAGCTCATTCCCCAGCGACTGGCAAAGTTCTTCCAGTTCTTGATGGTGCAGTGGTTTGGGTCCAGTTTGAGTCGGAGTAAGTCCAGAAGATCTTTGTCGTTCATAAGGTCACTGATCTTGGGAGGAGGTGCTGGGCAGTAGCACTTTTCACAGGAACTGCTGAGGAACTGCAGCTCCTTGGGGAAGTCTAATCTCAAATGGAAAATGGAATTAGACTGTGTGCATTTCATACCTGCATTTTATATCAACATGACAATTTTAATGGAATAAAGCAAGATTTCTGGAAACGAGCTCTAGCATTAAACAAGATACTAAGTTGAGAATTTAAATTGCACAGGTTGATAATAAATATCTGCATTGACTCAGCTGTGAAACTCAACTGATACAAAGTTGATACTAAGTTGAGTATTATTATGTACATGGATAAACATCCTGAAAACCGAGGATGCATCAAACGGTAGCTTGACCAACAACAATAAATGGGAAGTCCAAAGATTTCTAGCGAGAATGACGCATCATGTCCAAGCACCACTCTATCCAGTTGAAAAGGGTAATAAAATGAACAGTGGTGTGTCTTAATTGATGCATAGGATGTCAAGCACATGTTTCATCTCAAAATGTGAGGAAACTTGGGAAGAACTTTATCCATATGGTCACCAGTACGAACATGGCACTGTTGGCAATGTATGTGAGTCTAAGTGTTACTATGGGGCTTACTGAGAAAGGAAAAAACTCTTGCTCCCTGTTTCCCTTTACTATTACTAAGCACAGTGTATGCTTAAGTGTTAGCATAGAGGCTATACTATTACTCAGCAGTAACAGTACAGCAGATAAAGTTATCACGGTGCTTAATTATGCATGTATGTAGCAGAGTATTAGTGTGCAGCCTACTATCACTTAACAGTGTACATTAAAGTGTTAGCATGGACCACTGGAGCCAACAATTAGGGACACGTAGATGATTTCGATGTCAATGTTTTCATCTTTTAACTGTTAAGTGGACTATCAGGATAGTCTACCCAAAAACCTGGTGTATCCCTTTAATTGGTTAATGAAAAGCAATGTGTTTTTCATGTAACAATACTTGGTAATGGTGTTTCTGTAATTATAATGAAAAAAGTTCAACATACCTGGTGAGATAGATGTAGTGCATATGCATTCCTCACCATCTTCCACTGGCTACAACATGTGGGGAGAAATATCAGTCATTGATCTCATTAGCTTTCATGCCATCAGGGTCAGCTCTCCCAATGGCCTACTAACTGAAACTGATGATGCAGGTTTTCTGACACTCACCACCTTTCCTCCAAATTAGATGACAGCACAAGGGACAGTTATGTCACATGCAGTGTATAAGTAATTGTCTTTGAACTGCCCAAATTCTATAAAGTAACCCCATTCCAGTAGAAAAACACAATCACTCTTCTGTCTCAAACTTGTGAAGGCTTACATCCAATACAAAATGAATCATTTACAACTCAATAAAATGATTGCCTTGCTAGTTGTGTTTGGTGGAGCACGGCTATCGGGAAAGGCAAAGACATACCTGTGTGGCCGAGCGCTCACTACTGGCCACCTGCCACACAGAAGTAAAATTATTTTGAATTATTTTGGCATTTTGGGTCATAATCTTAAAGGAATACTCCAAAAATCCCCTTTTCCATCTTACCCAGACTGAGACAAGATGTTTGATTCCATTTTCATCTCTGTGTGTCCATTGCTTTTGTTCTGATGGGTAGCATTTTGTGTTAGCTTAGCATAAAGACTTGAAGTCTACAGGAGTCATTAGCCTAGCTCCGACAAAGTGAGAAAATAAACCTTTCAACAACTCCGAACCTGCCTTATTTACATAATGTATCATGTGTATTTGAAATACACATCTTGGAATTATTTTTAAAAATGAGAGTCGTTTTAGGAGAGTTAGATGGTAGGAACTATAACTGTGTGTGTTCAGAGGTTGTATTTCCTACCATCTGATTTCTCCTGAAATGACTCATTTTAAAAAAAAAATTCAATACGTGTATTTCATTACCGTGTAACACACATGATACATTGTGTAACTAAGACAGCTTCGGAGTTGCTGTAAGGTTTATTTTTTCACTTTGATGGAGATAGGCTAGACTTCTCGTATTTATGCTTAACTAACATGAAATGTTACTCATTGGAACCGAAGCAGTGGATGTACAGAGGTGAAAATGGTATTGAACATCTTGTCTCAGTCTGGGTAAGTTGGAAAAAGGGTAATTTGCCCAAAATGTTGGAATATTCCTTTTGGATCGCTGTGGTAGAATGCAAGGACTAGTTAGCCACAGAGGTAGACAGATGGTTAAGTATGTACTGTGCATGGATACACATTTTTTTCTTGTTTTTTTAACTACCCAAGGGTGCTAGAATACTGTTCCAGATCATTGTGGCCTCATTTAACCCCTGTATTAAGACAACAATGAATATTTGAATATTTCAAAGTGACTGCTCTGAGTCAGCAGTCATTTTGACATGATCTACACAAGTGTATGCCCTATAGAGCACTGCTTGAACACTGCTCTTTCACATTTTAGGTTCAGTCAACAAAACAAAGATACAAACAAAGATACTCCTACCATTACAACTACCATACCAATACCAATAAAACACAAATGTAAAGGAGACTATTGCGAACAGCTTGCCGTACTGACCTGTCTTATTCTGTCTGAGGAGGGAGTCAAGTATCCAGGGGGCATGGAGCTCAGATGGAGTGTCACTGCATCTGATGGAAAGACAGGTTACTGAGTGTATAAAAAACAATGAAACTGTATTTTGATAAAAACATGCATTTAAATCTGTTATTAAAGGATATTCTGGAGCACAATCTAGTAATCTAACATCAGAAGGTGCTGATAAAAAGACACAATTCATAAAAAGATGCATTGAGGTTTGATTGAAAGAAGAAAATTCTGCCAGAATGCAGATAAGAGAACTCTGATTTACTATGTGAAAACATGCATCGAAAGTTGACTGGCTAATTTACCATGGGGGTCTGTCACTTGGACTGGATAGTTGGCCTCCAAAGACTGAGAAAGAGGGAGAGACAAAGATAATACTGGTAAAACATCAAATGAACTAAGGGAAAACTGAGCAATACTAGTTCTTCGGCTTTGTTATCCCTCTTCTTGGGAGCTTTACATTCAGTCTGTTTATGTGAGACAGAGAGAACATTTACCATTTCAAGCCTGTAACTGTGGTAGAAAATCACACTCTGGTGTGTTTGAATAAAAAGAGAACAACTTGCTACAACTTGTTCCTCAATGAGCCCTCAGGTGCTAGAAATCACAGTACACTGTGCTCACTTACCGTACATTTCTTAAAAGATCACTGTAAAACTTGTGTTTAAGGAACGAATATGAGAAATCAAAACAAATCATCTTTGTTGCCTGAGAGACACGCGACATTGGTTTGTCAATGATAATATAATCATGGTCTTCTAACACTATTTAGCAAATAAATCAATGGGCAATGAATAAATAAAGATACTTACAATTTCAGCCATAAAGCTGCTTGTATCTGTGTCCTCCACTGGCTCAGAGGTTATTCTGTCTGTTATGAAAAAGCAAAAAGCGTGATATTTATCTAATATATAAGCTCAGGCAATGTTGGATTGCAAGTATCAACCACAAATATGCACATAAAACTCACTTCCTTGAACTAATATATCCTGGTAAAAATCTGATGTACTTCAGATAGTGTAGGAAGTAAGACAATATACAGTAATGACTCATCTTGATGAATGATATAGTGGTTAATGGGTTAAATTGAATTTCCCTGGTAAGCTTTTTTTTTTTAATGAGACTTGTATCAGTCTTGGATCATTACATCATTTGATAAATAATAATGTGATGTAATGATGCATATCGACCTTAGGTGGAGTTACACTCCACTACATCCCTTAATGTTTTCAATGTTGTTTTTCCTTGAAAGCTTTCTTGGCTGACAACAGTGAAAATAATGTTCATCACCTACACGGAAAGCTCTTAAAATTACCAAATGCACCAAAGTGCATTCAATGAGGTAGTGAGAAGGCACATCTTGTGCAAGCACATTCACGGATGAGTTGTAAGAGCAGCACAAAGACAGCTTTTCAGCTCCACAAAAAAACCTGGACAAGGCCATGTGGGCCTTCATCAGTCTACGTCACTGTGAATCCATTGTATCCAAAGGGCTCCAACTAGAGAACTCGTCTGACCTTTCTTGAGTTACACGCTGTGACGATGAAACTTTAATTTGCGTGGGAAACTGGGATTAGGATTAAGTCAAGTGTATCCAAACTGTTTCTTACATGCAGGTTTCAAGATGTGGTTAACATGAGGCTGAGAGAGCAACATGCATCAAGTGTTGAAAGTGAAACTATACTGTGTGTCATCAAAACACTCCTATCAGCCTCACTTTCTCGGACTCCAAATAGTCTCTACCAAAGCAGAGGTGTCAGCTTGCAATGGTACTGATAAGGTCATTCAACTGAAATCTGGCAAATTTATACTATCCCACGTCACAATCTGACTATCATATATACCTGTGGGGGTTGAAAGGTTTGTTGATCAACACAAGTGTCTCCACTAAGACATTTTCAAGACGCTCCCTCATTGCTCTGGGTTGTTTGCTTACTCCTCTCTATTGTGAAAATGTGACTTCCATATTTGTGTCAGTTAGGAGCTGGTGTGAAACCCGAACTTCTGTATTTTGCAGAACGCCATTCATAATCCCACAGACATACTGAATTTACACATAACAAAAATTAAGTAGCACTAAAACATAACTGTGCTGAATAGTATGCAGTGAACTCCCCATTGTCTTTAGACAGAAATGGTCAGTCATTAAAAAATGTAAGCATTATTTGATGTTTATTGGAAATTATCACTTATAGTGGGGTGGGGTGGGTTAATGAAAATGATTTCCTACAAGTCCAAGACGACTTAAGATGGTCGCACCTTTAAAATTGGCTAGATTGAAAGAGTGGTGTCCTTAAATTTGCATATTGCCTCTTCAGTAGAAAAAACAAAATTCCATGATGTTAGAATGATTGTTGCAGTCTGGAACTAAACGCTGTACCATTTTACCAAGAAAGAGGGAAGTGATGTATTATTTGACTGCAGTCAAAAACTCACTGGAAGCGTAGCTATCGAATGTACCAAAAATATCCCTCCCCTGCTGCTTCGAAGTTGCTGTAAGGTATATTTTTTCACGTTGATGGACCTAGGCTAATGGCTCCTGTAGACTTCAAGTCTCATTATTTTAGAGACTTGGTTCAGGTTAATCCTTGCAGATGGACACAAACATCAAATATAATACACTCAAGATGACAACATTTCTCTATAATGACACTAAATATCACATGCTGACAGCTGACCTTGCAAGTAGTTCACATAATTATGTAATTTACATAGCTATAGGAATATGATGATCATCATGACAGTTACAATTTATTCTAACCTCTCCTTCAATTCCTCCTTTTCCTGAACAGATCAGACGAAAAAATATTTGACACTCAATGTCCAATAGCATAGTGTTCCATCAGCAGGGGAAAAATGAAGGTGAATCCCCTGGACCACAGTATCTGTTTATAGCCCTACCCACAGACTACTGGGAAATGTAAAGAGCACACCACAATGGAAGAGGATGTACTCTACTTTGTCACTTTGGACCTTCATGGTATTTGACTCACTACATATTTAAAATCAACATTTCTTCCGTTAATTAATAAATATCTCACCTCAGAAAAGGTGATGTAATCATCTTGAGACTAATACAATTATATATATATATATATATATATATGTATGTATATACACACTCAGTAAAGCAGTCTTGTTTTTCTCCTGTAAGACCCTATCTACATCTAATGCAAAATCAGTTTGATATGACTTGAGTGATACATATCATGACTGTGTCTATCTCATAAGGATTTAGTTGTGTCTGAAAGGTGGGTAAAGTGAGTTTAGGCAGGTTCCCTCCACTACATCTATGATAAAACACATCCAATGTCTGCCAATGTGTTTGTATATGTCCCTATACAATACATAGGGTGGATATTTTCCTTAAATACTGAGACAAATGGTAAAGATTGGGCCTTATAGCCAGTCACCCAATTATAAAGTGTAAGTTGAACCCCCACAGCATTGTTTCTCCCTCTCTGGGAATGTGAGGGCATGTAACTGCACGTTCTGGATAAAGTTCAAGAGATGAAATATAAACCACATCATAATACATTGCTTAGGGCCATAATTCCACACAGGTGAACCTAGCTTTTCTCCGTTTTGACCACCCATGCCTTGTATGAAAGGATAAGCACAGTTTCTGAGCAGACTGTGGAGTGGGGCGTTTGCTCTGTCATGATTTTGTTTCCACACATGGCTGGAGGTGAATGGCATGCTAATACCTGAGCTAGGGCACAGTGATATCTAGACCAAGAGCAAAGATACACACACACACTTGGTACTAACTGCCTCAGCTATAAGTGCACCATAGCTGATTATATCTCTTTCTGAGTGTGTCTATGTCCTGGACTCAGCCTGTGTTTTTTTGCAGATTTGCATGGGTTTCCTGACATATCAGGCAACTTTCTTCACACATTTTTTTTTCACTGAATAAATTGTTATCCATTTACAAACTATTTTTTGTAAACTAATTTAAACATGGTAAGAATATACCTATAAATGAAATGGTTTGGTGGGTCACCCCACTAGTAACCCCACAAGAATTTTATTATTCTGGGTTTTAGTGGAGAGTTTGTGTCTTTCATGGGGTTTTCCACCCTGGTAAGAATATACTTCAGGAAGAAACGCTGAATACTTTACACCGACTTTAATAAAATAATCTTGGTCAAGTATCAGCCTTTTAAAACTCATACTGACAAAATGTTATAGCAAATTCAAATTCAGTTTTTTACAGGTTCAACAGTGAAAAGACTGGGTTTCACTATTTAAAAGGCAGCGTAGCACTTTTTCATTGCTATACTGTAACACCATACAATAATGAGTCAGATTGGACTAGTGTACCTTATCCATGACCATTTTTGCATTCTTTGGGGGCATCCCTGTTTCTTATTTATGTTTTTGATTTGCATGTAAGAAACAGAAGAATGCTAAGAAAATAGGGCCACCTACAGAAACTTCATCAACAGAAAATTAAAGGACAAGAGACAGATTGAAGACTTGGTACCAACAGGTGGTGCTGGTTTGCAACCAAGTTATGTTGCTACTACTAACCATTAAAATATGTTAGCCTACAACATCAAATGCCAAAGTCTGGTACTCCACTGGTTACTTTTACAGCATTTTTCGGCCAATCACCATCCTAGTCTAAACCTATGTGACTGCTGATTGCCACAAGCAGGAAAACTGCTTTGGCCAGGCATCAGTGCACCTTCACCGGTCAGTTTGCTAATATTATGTACAAACTGTAGAATGGACAACATCTACATTTGACCAGAATTGATGGCAAAAAAAAAAAAAGTCAAGCCCACACCAACACCTTGAACCGCATGAAGAACATAAAGACAGCCATTGTATTTAAATGAGCGTTAAACTACATTTTACATGAATCCATGGAAATTAGACAAAAGGACTACTCTAAAGCAAAATTTTCTTTTCTTCTGCTATTTTGTACAAGTAAATAGGTCTGCTTCGCTCGTGAGAGTCGTTTTGTGGAAACAGAGAAAAATACATGACACTCAAACTGAAGAATTCAAATTCAAATGTCAGCCTCTTTAAGATGAAAGTAATGGCAGGAATTAAAACCCTAACCCTTTGGCAAAACATTGCAAATTCAGTTTTTATTCCACATGGCCTATCGAAAATGTTATTACCGGTTCTACTGGTACCATCACGCTGTTCTCCAAGTGTCATCGGTAATAATTAACAAAGAAAGAAAGACAGACAGAAAGAAAGAAAGACAGACAGACAGAAAGAAAGACGGCCCTCAGAAGCCCCAACACGCACCGGCCCCAGCACAGCACACTAAGCACTACACATTTATATTAATAAGGGAAAGGACAGATATTCTAGATAACAGCCTGTAGATGAGCACTAAAAGATAACGTTACCCCCTTACCACTTACGCCTGATGAATAAGCTAGATAGGCCTACACTACATGTTAGTCTCAAACCTTGGATTGTGAATGTGTAGGCTCACCGAGCGACTAATAACCTTGAGCCAATGTAATGGTGTTTTCCTTCTGGGGGATTTTTAAAATTACCATTAGGCTGTGGAAACTTGTTCTAGGCTAGTTTGTGGTTACACGAGGACATCTAGGAACCAGTTACTTTTTTCTTTTCTTTTCCGCATGCTGACAGAGTTATGTCCTAACAAACTAAAAAAGAGTACAAATGAACAAAAACGAATAAATCAATCAACAAATAAACCAAGATACAAATAGAATTTCAGTCATAAAAATATATAGGTTAGGCTGTACAACAATATATATAAAATATAATATATATACAATACATCAACTATATCAGCTATATCAACATCTCTTGCCTCAAAAGTTGACTGGGCTGAACAATAACAAAACAGAAAATATTAGGCCCACAACACAGAGGCATATAGCCATAATCATTACATGTAAGTTAACCTTATAGCCTTTGGTGTTCAAGACAACGACATCTTACTTACCAAATGGCTCCTTATACGGCCTCAAACTAGTCATTTTTGCAGTACTGAAATCTCACATGCAGGGAAGAGTGGCAGAATATGATAAATACAGTCTCTATATCGTAAAAAATAAAAACATACAATAACAATAGCGACAGTATATTGACACCGAACGCCGATGCCAGCCCTGCGGCGGCTGGTCAGACGAGTGTATACGTCTGTACTGAATAGAAGTCAGGATCTGTGTTGCCTTCGCGGTCTCGTCGTAAATTCATATTTTCCAACTCGGAAGCCTTGAATATAAAATTTACATAGTTGTTTCATCATAGAATTCAAGTGGTAGAGAGCTATATTGTATTCCAGCAGCAAGAGGAAGATAAAAAATGTACAACAATTATCAAGGGCCTACTGTTTTAATTCATTGATTAAAACTATAAACAAAGAATGTTAACATTTTGTCTCAACTGACATATCTACCGATATTACTGCTAATGTAATGACAACCGTGGAGGAGACACGATGGGGCAGAAGAGAATAAAAATACATCATGGACTACTGGAGTTAAACAGAATTTTTTCTCAAATCTAACACCTGCAACCTTCTTTTCCAATTCAAGTTCATTCATAAAGGCTTTTACAAGGGCTTTACACACTACATCCATGTCATATGCAATATCCCTGCATATACACACTGCTACAGGCTACAGTGTCATTGCGTCACTCTCGCCTCTTGGATTTTATAATCACTTGTAGAAAACACTGACTTCCCTTATTGGGTCGTTCACGTGCACTGCAACTGGAAATGGTTGTATTTCCCACAGTACTTGAAGCATACTGTCAGTGTGCCAAGGTGCTGCACAACACAGAGGTTCCCGGGCAAACTCTGGGCTTGTGTTACTTCAAAAGTTCAGAAGTTTTTACTCATTGGATATAAAATGAGCCAGGCGTACTTATAATGGGTCCTGTCGTGAATATATTGGGTTTTAATGAGCTCTGGCCACAGAATTGAGGAAAAAAAATCTCATTGGGCTCACAGGCTCAGAGCCAACTAAAGTTATAATTTACCCACCTTTAACTTGCAGAAAAAGCGTTGAGCACCTTTTTAGGCTGACAAACCTTTATGATATGGAATTCAGAGCAAATAGCAGCTAATGGTGGCTACTGATGTAAGTCAAATGATAGAAAGGGGTAAATATAATTTTTGCTCGCATTGTATTGATTACGATTCCTTTTCTGACCGCTACATCGCTCATATCCGAAACAGAAACAGGGAAAATTCAGAGAATTTACCCTCATATTAACCCAACGTGCGACAGATGTAAATCGGAGGAAGCCACTTTAATACATATGTTTTGGCTTTGTCCCAAAATACAGCAGTATTGAGAGGGTGTTTGTGAAGCACTTTCTTGTGTGCTTGGTGTAAATATAACATTAAATCCCCTTTTGCTGCTTTTCGGGGTCACTGGTGAGGGGTTAGGACTACCTGTCGGAGGTTGGAGGCTCATTGCCTTTTCAACTCTGTTAGCAGACCGCTTGATCGCCTTGAAATGGAAGGATGCTGCCCCGCCTACTGTTTCACAGTGGGTGAAAGATGTATTATATCATGTTAAACTGGAGAAAAGAAAAAGAAAAGAAATTTTTCAGGTGTGGGGACCTTTTCTGACTTTTTTAACCAACCATCGACAAAGGTACAAGAGTGAAACTTTATTTAGTATTCTGGCTGATTTACTCACTGAAGGTCTACATATAGTTGTGTTTTACAAATTGTTTTTCTTATAAATGACAGTGGGGGCAAGGAGGTAATTTTTGTATTGGGTGGAGATTTTTTGTCTTTTCTATATATAATTTTATTTTACTATTTTTTCTCTTTTTTTCTTGAAAAAAAAATGTTGTTATTGCTGTTTTTTGCACACTTCTGTCTAAACGTTAATAAACATATTAAACACCAGAAACAAGGAAATAAATCAGTCCGAAAAGGTCCCGACCGAAGCCATACAAATTAACCGCAAAATAGGTTACAGTATCAGTCTTATCACGTAACATGATCTATACACTACAATGATTTGGCAAATTCTTTTGTTTGGACTTGCTTCTACCTGTACTTAGGAGTATTTACTTGCGTGATGCATTGGGCTGCTTTTCCAGGTAAATAAAGTTTTGAGAGGGAGGTTATTTTCATGTAAAAAGCGCCCTCTTGTGGCAGACAATCTAATACAATCCAATGCAACAGCTCTCCCATAAATTCTACCTTTACCAAGTTTAAAATAAGATTATTTTTTTGCTCAACATTGTCAAAGATATTTAAATTGAATTATGTTTATTACTGAGGTTGTAGTTTGCAGTGGTGTTGCATTGGACTACATTATATTAAGAGGTGTTTCTATTTTTTTCCCTCCCTGTTTATTTACATGAGGAAGACAAAACAAAGGAACAGAGACAAGACAAAATTTAGGATCACCCCTCAATATAATGTAGTCTACTACAACACCACTGCAAACTACAACCTTAATAATAAACAAATAATTTGATCTACGTATTCTTGACAATGTTGAGAAAAACTGAACTTATTTTAAACTTGGTAAAGGTAGAATTTAAGGCAGAGCTGTTACTTTGGATTGTGTTAGACTGGTGTACCCAATTTTCTGGCCAGTGAGTGTATGTATACGTGTGTGTGTGTGCGTGTATGTATGTATGTATTTATATAGCCTAGTTAGTTACATATTCAATATTTAGGCATTCAGTTGCAGCTTACTGTATGGCCAGAGAGTTTAGTTTCTGAAGTTATAGTTGAATGGATCATTTCAAGCATTCTGGAGAAGGGCATAAAACTTGTGTTTGAAGACAAGATCACTGACACCATGTTTGTTTTGGCTCAGTCTGAGAACAATCCCACTGTATTAAAGGATGTTTCTATGTGCCATTTTGAATCCAGCGATGCATTGATGACTGAGGCTAAGTCTCGAGACTCTTTCTCCATCAAGCCTTTCCTAGGTGTGTCAGGTTGCTGACACTGACATTGAAGGTTAAGTCTGTTTTTGTTTTTTGTTTGTTTTTTGTTATCTGGGTCTAAATGATTAATAGGAACAAAAAGTTTGGGAATTGGTCCAGTAATGCTGTAACGGCGTGAATTAAAAGTTCAAGATCATTAGGAGACAGAATACATCGGATTTTTGCAATGTTATGAAGTTGAAGAAAACGAGCTTTGTAACATGGTGGTCAAAAGTCATGTGCTGGTCAAAGATGATGCCCAGGTTCTGGGCAGATGGTGCGATATTCAAATGAAATGGGCCAATAAATTGATCAACAGCAGCACTAAACTTATCACTTATTATAAGAACTTTGGTTTTGTCGGAACTCAGGTGGAGGAAATTGGACCACCAAAGACCAATTGGTCTTTGGTGGCGGCTAAACAATCGTGAAGGGAGGACAATTTGTTTAGGTGAATAGGTTTGGCTGAGAAATAGATCTGTGTATCGTCAGCGTAGCAGTGATAAGATATATCTTGAAAACAGCTGAACAACTGACCCAGAGGAAGCATATATAAAGAGAAGAGGATTGGTCCGAGGACCGACCCCTGAGGATAGCATAGCAGAGGGGCTGAGGAGGACACCTTGTTGTTGAGACAAACATTAAAATATCTATCAGTTAAGTATGAATGAAACCATTTCAAAGCAGTACCAGAGATGCCAACGTAATTCTGCAGCCTCTCAAGTAAAATGCCATGGTTGATGGTGTTAAAAGCAGCCGTTAAATCCAGGAGAATAAGGATGGTGTATTCACACTTGTCGGCGCGCATAAGAATGTCATTTGTTACTCTAGTAAAGCAGTCTCAGTGCTATGCTTTTTACGAAAACCAGATTGAAATTTATCAAAAAGTTTCTGTCCCTCAACCAACTCCTGGAGTTGGTTGGCAACGATTTTCTCAAGGGTTCTGGATGTGAATGGTAGCTGGGAAATAGGTCTATAATTGTATAACTGGGCTGGGTCAAGAGAAGGTCTCTTAAGGAGAGGATGGATACTAGCAGATTTAAAATAGTTAGAGACGGATCCGGATGTGAGTGAATGGTTGATAATAGGGAGTAGGCTGGTACCCAAGACAGGAAAAACAGATTTTAGGAATTTGGTGGGAACTATATCACAGGGACTCGATGAGGGACACATGTGAGGTATCAGAAAGGAGCTGCAGGGAAATGGGAGCAAATTCAGACAATAGAATAGGGTGGCTAAGAGGGGCAGAACATATTGTGGGGGAAAATTTGGATCTCAGAACATCAACCTTGTCAAAGAAGGATAAGAAACACTCACAATTATTAGAAGATGAGGCAGGAATGGCAGGAAAAGTGGGGTTTACAGGTCTATTAATAGTGCAGAACAGAAACCTTGGGTTATGTTTGTTGTTGTTAATCAAGCCAGAAAAGTAGGCAGCTTGAGCATCTTTAATGATCCGGTTCAATTCAAATAGCAGTTCTTTCATGTAGAGTTGGTGAACAGTGAGTTTAGATTTCTTCCATCTACGTTCTGCCTTCCTAAATTCCTTTCTTTTCTGTCTGATGTTGTCATCGATCCAGGGGGTGGTGTTAAAAACCGTGACAACAGTGGAAGTGGAGGGAGCGGAGAGATCAAGTGCAGATGTACACAAATCATTAAACCAGCTGATTTGGTCATTTATGTTAGTGAAGTGAGGGGGGCAGTCTGCCAGGATAGAAAAATAGTGGGAAAACTTGGTTGTGGATTGATCATTAAAGATGCGGGAGTGAGTTATACGTTGGTGAATTATTGTAGTAGGAAGCATGGGTGCATCAAAGATAATACAGTTATGGTCAGAGGCAAAAGTAATCTTGTTCGGGGAGTTAATTGATATGTCCAAGGTAAAAACTAAGTCAAGGATGTGACCACGGTTATGTGTGGCGCCAGACACATGCTGCACAAGGTTAAAAGATTTAGAAATATTTAAGAAATCTATAGCAAATGAATTAAAAGAATCATCGACATGGATATTAAAGTCCCCAGCAATAATGACCCTATCAAATTTGAGTGCAAGGGAGCACAGCAACTCTGAGAATTCGTTTAAAAAAACAGTATTTGAGTTGGGGGGGGGCTTAGCTAATATAGGATTACTGCATCTGACTGTAATCAAGTTATCAGATCTTGCTGATGAGGACTGAGAGTAAACAAGGTGCAGAGTATTAAATCTGGGCGTAATCCTAACTGGAATACTGTATGCGCTCGGGAAGGTACAGTCAGATGAGCCTAATATGGGTCATGGGATAGAAGCCTTGCAAGACTGCAGAGTCAGTCCAATGTTTGTTGACAGGAGGCGTGAGCTTTCGTAGGAGGGATGAAGGCCATCTGATTTAAAAAGTTGAGACCTATTTAAAAAGACTGCAAAATTATCGACAAAGGGGATGTCTCTGCTCCTGCAGTGACCCTTAAGCCAGATATGGAGTTGCCAAACTTTACATCACCAAAACGTGGGGGAGTGGAGGGGGTACTTTTTCCGGCTTGGTCCAGAGATGGTACGAGCCAAATTTGGTGAGGATTTCTCAAAAATTGGAGGAAGAGAAGCGAAAAAACTGTTTCGGATAAAATTCAAAATGGCAGAAAATCTATATCGGCACAAATGGGCGTGGCTTATATGAATCGATTCGGCTGGACCAACAGAATCCATGGGAAAAATTAAATGGAATTTTGTTTCTGAGACTTACGGTTCAAAGGTTATAGGTAATTTTGTTTGCTATAGCGCCACCATCTGGTCAATTGGTGTAGTTTTTCTTGTCTGAGTAGTGGGGGGAATTTCCAACCTGCCTGCCGAATTTCAGAGCTGTAACTCTTACAGTTTCTGAGGTCCAGATAGTTGTAGGGCAGAAGAAGAAAAAAAATCCTAAGAAATACAATAGGGTTCCTTGTAGCTTCGCTGCTTGGACCCCTAATAACAACATTGAACAGTAGCCCTGACCTCACGCGTCATGAAGGCTGGTCCTGGATTCCCTTCTGCCGCTGGTTAAGCCCTCATTGGACCCCCTCCAGTTCGCCTACCAACCGAATGTCGGAGTGGATGATGCCATCATATATCTGCTCCATCTTGCCTACACCCACCTGGACAGGCCAGGCGGCGCGGCCAGAATCTTTCTTCGATTTTCCAGCGCCTTCAACACCATCCAGCCTGCCTTGCTGGGGAAGAAGATGTCTACCATGCAAGTGGATGCTCCTCTGGTGTCCTGGATTATGGACTACCTGACCAGACGCCCCCAGCATGTGCGACTCCAGAACTGTGTGTCAGACACAGTGTTGAGCAGTACTGGGTCTCCACAGGGGACTCTACTGTCCCCCTTTCTCTTTACCCTGTACACCGCTGATTTCAGGTATGACACTGAGACCTGCCACCTACAGAAGTTCTCTGATGACTCTGCAGTTGTCATCGGATGCATCAGGGGCGAGGATGTGTCAGAGTACTAGAAGGTGGTGGACAGTTTTGTGGACTGGTGTGAGCTGAACTACCTGCAGCTCAACATCAACAAAACAAAGGAGCTGGTGGTGGACTTTAGGAGATCTAGGACTCCCGCTACTCCAATTTCCATCAAGGGAGAGACAGTGGAGACTGTACAGGAGTACAAATACCTGGGTGTCCACCTAGACAGCAAACTGGACTGGACCATGAACTCTGCAGCTCTCTACAAAAGGCTCTTTTTCCTGCAGATGCTCTGGTCCTTCAGTGTCTGGGGCACCATGTTACGGATGTTTTACAAGTCTGTGGTGGCGAGCGCTATTTTCTATGCTGTGGTGTGCTGGGGCAGGAACCTGAAGGTGGCTGATGCCAACAGACTCAACAAACTGATTCAGAAGGCCGGTTCAGTCCTGGGGGTGGAGCTGGACTCTCTGCATGTAGTTGCTGAGAGGAGGATGTTGTCAAAACTTTAGGTTAAACTACTGTTAATTACGGTTAATCTACCTTTGTATGTTACATTTTTGCACTGATGTTCATACTGGTTTCTGCCTGTTTCTGCCTCGCTCATTACACTTTGCACATTTTTCTCTATCCAGAAATCATTACCATTATAAGCATTATTTTTGTATTGATTTTACTGTGCATTTATTATCATTCCTCTTATAATTTATAATTTTTATCTACCATTTGCACACTTGTATTACCCTTGGCACATTTATGGTTGCACTGCACACTTCACTTCACTTCAAATATTTGTATTTTTTTAACTGTAGTTTTACCTTTGTTAAGTATGCTATACCTCTTTCTTACTGTATGTTGAGCAACAAGTACTGCAACAAAGCAATTTCTCTGTGGGGATCAATAAAGTTTTCTGAATCTGAATCTGAATCTAAAAACTTATATGTGGTGCAAAATGGCCCCCATTTGCAGCCTTCCGTGAGCTGAGAAATAAAGCAAATTTGCTAGCAGCTAACAGCTGCCATCAGTGCAAAAGGAATATACTGACAGGTGACAAATTAAAGGAAAAACCAACAGTCTTAGTAAGGTTTTGAACCATTATGAGCCATCAGCCATCAGAACAGCTTCAATGATTTAAGATTCAAAGATTTATTTGCTACATGCACATTCATACAGGCACATGCAGTGAAATGATTTTGTGGCAACCCTGGAGATGATTCAAGTGTGGCAGTATTTAATGAGCTGATTTGTGAGGGGGAAACATGTCAGAGGGAAAGGGAAAGTGTCCCCAGCGTTGCAATGCACCTTTTTTCATGTGTGAACTGTTGTGCCAGTGTGGTTAGGTGCTCTTTCAAGTGTACTTGTCTCATGCACCAGCTTCGTTCTTTTAGAGTGAAATGGGATTTCGGAAATTCTGTTTTTAAGGAAGGGCTGAGGGGGATCCCTTATCCTAATTCAGGGTGCCAAATCACACACGCAGACTATCTACGTACATGGTAATCAGCAGTAATCCCAGTTGGTAATAGCCAGACTGATCATGAGGATTTCATTCAATTTACTTTTTTCTTTATAAAGATTTATGTGTAGTACACAAGGAATGTGTGCTGTGTTAGTCATTTTTGAATAGGTTTATTGTGTTCCTCATAGGTAAAATTTGAATAAATAAAATGAATTTATTTGACGGTTAAAAAATACATAGATCTGCATTTTTGTAAGAAGACAATAATCCATTTGGAAACTGTCAAGGATAAAAACACAAGAAAGTTTGCAGACTTGTTTCTATTGTGGTCCTCACTGTGGTCCTGTCTGGAAAGAGAATAGGTGCAATTTGCCACATGGTGAGAATCCTCCTACCGCATCTGTTTCCATCAACACTGTCTACCCTGCTACCCAAGAAACCTCCAAAACCAGGCAGATTTACTACACTCATCTTTCTCTGGCTGAACGTCAACAGAGGCGAACAATCAGATTCTGTCTCTCCTGTGGTCAACCCGGGAACGTTTTCGCTTCCTGCCCATTAAAGGAATACTCCGACATTTGGGGCAAAATACCCTTTTTCCAACTTACCCAGAGTTGATGTTCAATGCCATTTTCACCTCTGTACATTCTGATGGCTAACATTTTGTGTTAGCTTAGCATAAAGGCTTGATTTCTGCAGGAGTCAATGCACCTTACAGCAACTCCGAAACTGTCTTATTTACACAATGTATCACACAATGTAATTTGAGAAAGATTTTGTACTTATCAAACTTAACCTTACTTATCACACATTCAAGCTTGGAATTCCAATCTCAAGTTTACAATGGACTACAGCATGCAGGGAATTAGTTTTTTGGACATATTAATTAAAACAGAAGAAGATACATTCAATGTGTCTACAGAAGAGACACAGACCGGAACACATCATTATTGGCCTTCAGTTACCATCCTAAAATGCTCAAAGTCAACCTACCAGTAAGCCAGTTCATGCACCATAGAGGATTGTGTTCCGGCAGAATAGAATACATAAAAAAGTGGAAGAAATGAAAATCAGGTTCACAGAGAAGGGCTATAGCTATTCTGTTATCAAAAAAGCCTATAAAAGGGCTTTATATTCGGACAGAGATGCCTTCCTACAACCTAAGCAAAAACACACAACCAATACATTGATCTGCAGCTGATCTGCAGATCTTAGCCAATACATGCAGTCCTTCTTAAACAATGGAATGCGTTGAAACATGAAACCTCATAGAATCACAGTTGGTTTGATTAGTGATAATGTTGTGTATCTACTTATACGATTGATTCTCTCTTTGCAGTACGTTGAGTAATAGAGTAGTGAGAACATTTTTGTGTTTTTGCTTATTAGAACTTTGGTGATTGGTTTTCCAATTGCCTTGACGAAAGGCAATTGGAACACATCTTTTTAAAATGGTGAACAGGATGTCAAAAGACTTGAACTTCAAACCAAGCGTTGATAAAGTTCTAAACATCCTGATTGGGAAGACATTTAACACTTCTTGATTTGAGTTTTACTTTCCAAAGCAGAGGGATTATCTTGAAGTCTCTTATATATTCTCATCTTCAGATCAGTAGCTCTCTTTGGATAAATTATTATATATCTTGATCTGTAAAAATAGATCTCACAAAATAAAAAGGGATGTCATTACAAATAAACATATGAAGTTGGGCAAATTTACTGATTTTACCCCATGGACCCCAAGGCAACTATGAAAATTAATTGGTTAAAAATTAAGATATATCTTAAAAAAAAAAAAAAAAACAAACATATAAGCAACATTTTCATATAGACAAGCCCTTTCATGTTGATCCCTCCTCTACAAACATAACTACTTCCCACATAAGTATTTAATCTGGAACAATACAAAACAACAATGTTTTTTCTGAGTATATTCACAAGGAATTTTTTGGAATGAATTGCAAACTGAATTGAGTCAGTCTGGTAAAACTATAACCATGAGTAATTTTGGCATCTTGTTTTATTACTCATGCAATAATGTCGAAATCCAATTCCTGACAAATATTTTAATTTTACTGGCAAAATAATTCATTAAAAAAAAAAAACAAATTCAAATTATGATCATATTTTAATAGTGTATATATCCTGGATTTAAGTCTCTCTTTATATGTTTTTACAGTTTTCATAATTTATTTTTTTTTTACCTATTTTTATTCATTCAAATTTATTTTTGCTCATGGTCTGTTGTAATCCTCGCATATCCACTACTCTACATAATGAAACTGATGTATTGGTATTATTTTCCGGAAACAAAAACAAAGCGCGGTCAAGCAGTTTGCAGATGGCCCTACTTCCCATTTCGGTCGACGTCAACCTGAGGTCAATGCGTGAACTCTTCCAAGTTGTAACTACGTGGCGCCAGTCTCCAATCAAAAATCTGGCAAATTGAGGTCTTTGCTTGTCCGCAAATGTGCCCATCTCGTAGAACACAACCCAAGGGCATTGTACGAATCCATTGATTGTTATTGTAAATTCGGCATTCAAATGATCCCCAAGCAGCAAAGCAGAATTTTGCAACTAAGTGACTGAGTGCTCACTTCAGCTCACTGTGTGCGTGTGGGAGGAAAAGAGTTCGGATGATTAGGCGAAGAGTCGAACCAATTTATAAGTTTAAATTTAACTGAAATGAGTACTATTTTGTGTTTTACACGTGCGCCGAATTGAAGAATGAGTCCAAATAATTCCTAAATAGTTCAAGTCATGTTCTTCTACTTAGTAACTCTCCCGTTAACAAAAGCCGCATTAAAGATTAAAGATTTTCTCATGGAGTCTGGCATACGTGTACGTCGATGTTAAAAGGGCGGTATTTTGTGCTACAAAATATAACAATTTACTTCACAAAAACAACTGGGAACCGATATGATCTGTTAACATGCACTGGTAAATTAAACAAAACATTGTGCTTGTCGAAACGGGTTGATGTGACTTGGGCTTTGTCAAGATAATGAGCCTCTACATAGCTGCGTAGGTGTTCGTCATCACGCACAGTTACGTGGCACGTTTGTCCTATCAACTGAGGAGCCTTGAGCTCAGGAAAGAGGCAGATGATATGGCAGCTTTGAGAGCGACCAGGTGGAACTTGCTTTGTTAATACGGCTAAATATTTGAATATGAAAAGGTTTTAACGCGGACACGGCGGCAGGACGGTTGCTCGAAATGATTTACTTGATTCTGATTTCCGCGTTATCCGGAGCACTCGTTACATTGATATTACAGTTCTTGCTGGTTTACCGGAGAAGCCCCGAGCCTATAGCCAGGACAGTGCAATATGTCAAAACAGTGCCTGATCCCGTACTGAAGGATTACTTTAATAACCAACATGCCGAATCAAGCCAGCAACAGCAGGACAGCACAGCATCTGCTGCAGCCAAACAACAAGAGGCCGTCTCCACAAGGCAACAGGAAGCGGCTGTCACCGGCGGTAGCCCTAAACAGCCGCCACCGCCTTCTCAAAGCGAGCCTATCCATACATCCAAACCCGAGACGTGCAATTTTCTGAACGCTATATTTTTGTTCTTATTCCGGGAGCTCCGAGACACTCCCGTCGTCAGGCACTGGCTCACCAAAAAGATCAAGGTAGAGTTTGAGGAGCTGCTGCAGACCAAGACAGCAGGTCGGCTCCTGGAAGGACTGAGTCTCAGGGATATTTCCCTGGGTAATTCTTTGCCGGTGTTCAAAACGGCTAAACTTATGAAGCCGGTGCATTTGAATGAGGACGGCATGCCCGAGGAGCTCAACTTTGAGGTGGACATCGAATACAATGGCGGGTTCCACCTCGCCATCGACGTCGAGCTGGTATTTGGGAAGTCTGCCTACCTGTTCGTCAAGATGAGGCGCGTGGTGGGCAGGCTGAGGCTGCAGTTCACGCGCATGCCCTTCTCCCATTGGTCCTTCTCCTTCCTCGAGGACCCGCTCGTGGACTTTGAGGTGAAGTCTCAGTTCGAGGGGAGGCCGCTGCCTCAGCTCACCTCCATCATAGTCAATCAGCTGAAACGGGTCATAAAGAAGAAACATACCTTACCAAACTACAAAATCAGGTAAGAGGCACACCTTACCCTACAAAATCATGTAGGCACCTTACCAGACACAGGGCGTACAGTCAATTACCTATGCCATACAAAACTGAATAAACTTCTTATATAGATTCCTGTGAAAAAAAATGAAATGAATTGAGGGGATGCCCACTAATTTGTGCCTATCTGGGGGTCCTTTGCATAAAAACCTTTGAAGAAACACAGCCCCAAATGTGATATTTTTGGAAGCATTCAAAGGTAAGGTGTGGTGAGTGCCTGTATCCTGCCATACCCAACTGACTTCAATGTGCTCATGAAAACAGTTAAGAGGCCAGGCCTTTACTTGACAAGCCACATGCCTGTCATATTTCCATCACACTGCGCTGCAGACTGAGTGACTTGTTGTGACTTCTTCTATGGTTATTTTATACACATGATACTGGCTGCTACTGATGCATCGGCATTGGTAGCTGTCTCTGTCAGCTGTGGACTCTTTTCAGCTAATGGAGCTGCACCTGTTGCTACAGCATCTACGGTGGAACCTCACAGCTAGCAGACCACTGACAACACACACACACACACACACCCTTGTCAGGATAGGGAGAGCAGTGCCTTGTTGACACTAAGTTTTCAAATGGCCATGACTGAGTGTGAAATAGACACTTAACACAAATTTATGTGAAGCTGTCAGAAGAAAATCTGGCTAACTGGACTGCTTCTGTAGGCTGCAGTGATGCAATGTGTGGTGTTTCACCCACATTCAGTCACCCTTGCTTTCTCCCAACCTTTCTCTCTGTTCTTCCTTCCTTTTCTTCCTTCCTTTTACTCTCTGGTGCACCTTGCACAATTCTGCAAACAGCATTTCACTATTAGAATAAACACAATAAGAGCTATTTCAGCATGTTTAAAGATACGGTAAGAAATGGCAAATTTCTATTAAAGTGTTAAAATGTTTCAAAAGCAATAACAAAAAAACATGCATGCTTGTGGTGGATCTTTTTGTCGCACAAATTATGCGAAACAAATTTGTTGTATGGATAATAATGGGATTGGTACTACTTGTTCAGTTTCATTGCATGCATGTTTGGATGTGAAATATTTGTAAAATAAATAGCTGTCCACAACAACTTTGGGGAATGTTGCACGCATTTTTCTCCAATAGGAAACTATCCATAAGATTGATACAGTAGAATATCACTAAGTGCATTTCTTTGTTTTCATCTTCAGCTGAAAGCATGGAATGTGGCCAACATTAGCTGACACTGAGAAACAAACAGTTGACCAATACTATAAATTCCTCAAAGATGCCTCCCATTTTCCTTATTGACTTCGGTTTCAGCAATTGAGACATTTATTCACTGAAATCCACCAAGTAGCGTCCTGTGTTTACCTGAAATTCCCTTGAAAGGAAACATGACTCATAAGCTAATGAACTAATAGGCCATGTGTTATGTTATAAGGTGAAGTGTACAGAGCCGTCCAAATGCACCTGTTGAAGAGAACGGTCTGCTGTTGTGGTTGTTATACTGGGATAGTGCCGGAATACTTGACTTTACATCACATTAATTATCTCACTGAAATGAAAGGGAGCAAGCAACAGGTTTTGTGTTGATGCCAGTGCCGAAGTGTGGAAGTGCGTTGAAGTGCAGTTCTTGCTGGCTGCAAAAAACAAACTGGAATGTAGGGAAGTCAATGGGGCAAAAACTTCTAATGTGTTTATTCATTACATCAATAAACATTTTCCCCATGAGTTTATGGCATCAGTCGCTAGTTCCAGGTCTTCTTAAATGTTGCTTGATGTTGATTTTGAAAATGATGGTTCCATTTAGATTCAAAACGTGCAAAACGAGCAGTATGTTCTGAAGGTGTGGGTTTCTTTTTGATTGACATGTTGCTGTCTAAAGCCAGGTGGAGCAGGTCTGCTGCATCATCTGGCAGTTGCACTATAGCCATCCAAAGCAACAGCCATGCATACATTTAAATCATAGTGAACTTTTTAGTGCTTTCCAGTACACATGTAATGGCCTCTCTCAGGAGCTATTGTTTTTAACAGAGCTAACACAGCCACCTAATTTAACTCACTCACTCATTCTCACCTCCAACCACTTGCCCAAATTTAGATTTTCTGCATGTTCTCCAGCTCCAAAATTGACAATGACGTGTGTCCTGAGTTTTAATTGGTTTCTAAGGGTGTGCTCACACCATGCATGTTTGAAATTGTCTCAAGCTCTGTAGTATTCCTCTTAATTTGGTTCATTTGGGCAGGTGAGAACAATGTCATTCAAACTCTGGGAGTGCAAAATAACCATACCAAGTTCTGTGAGATTGCAGCAGTAGGAAAGATTTGGTTAGGAGTGAGAATGTAATCTCAACCAACGGCAGGAAATTTCCCCAAAACACTGGGATTTATGAGCATAAGGAGATGATGTTGATATGTGACAGCTGGCAGTTCTTCAGGTGTGGAAAGTCAAGAATAACAAAGTGAACCAAGGGCAAACCCGGTGGTGAAATGCCTCCTCAATTTATGAGCTAAAGAGCCAAAATGTCTAACCTAGTGAGGTGACAAATTGCCAAAACTCTGTTCAACCAACAAACTACTTGGATGGACGGATGGTACAGTATGTGTGATTGCACCATGAGAATTTCCTTATCAGTCAGTAAAGGTTCATAACATCTGTAGAAATTGATACATCTCTTAAGTGTATCTGTCAGCCTGCCATGATTGCTGAGACAGCACTTGGTTGATTCAGCATCGGTGCTTCCAATTACATGGCACGCTGACCCACACTTCTGGTCCTGGCTGAGTTACGTTCGGAAAGGTCACTCTGCTGTGGCGGGACTGCAGCGGTCACGGCATCGCTGCCTTCAAACTTCCATATGCTGGTTTTGTTCGCTTTATGTCTTCACCCTTGTGTTTTGCTGCCATCATTAGAATATCACGTTTCTTGATAGCTTTTACTAAAGCCTCACTGCGTCTCTGCAGGGCGGCTCATTGGTTCGCACAAGGTCTGGGGTTCTCAGCCCTGGTCCATTAGGTGTGGAGCCCTGATTGAGCCCTGAATGGAAAATGAATGAATGTGTGTGCATATGAATCCCTTTGCTTCGAAGGGGACAATTTGAAGATCGTTTCATAGTGTGAGCTTAATTATTTAAAACACCTGCTTGTAACATAGAAAATCTTATGTTTTACCACTTTGTTGCAGAAAGTGATCCGCTTATAACTTGTATTATTCTTGCACAGTATGAATCAGTAAACCCTGCTGTCCTGCCTAAGAAGCATTTCATTAAAAAGGGCTTCAATAGAGTGTTATTTTAATGTGGTCTTAGTGGTGCTTCAGAGGATTTCCCACCAAGTCGTGCTGCTGTCTTGTGCCTGGCAACAAAGGTCACATTCTAGCATCAAACACTGTCATATACTGCCACAAACCCATTGCTCACACCAGTGTTTTGAGTCGTGTGGAGGAACACTGCAGCAAACACACTTCTCTAAATATGCGTGTGTGTTACCCATGATCACGCAGAACGAGTGAGCAAGTGCGATGAGATGATGTAATGGGGGACCGGCCTCTGAGAATGAACGCTGGACCTTGGGATTTGCTGAGTGGCACAGATGGTAGGGACTGTAGAGGGGAGGGCTGGGACAGAGGCCCACTGGAGGTAATCCAGGCATTACAACATCCATGTAGAATCAAGGCTCAAGCTATGAGGAATACTGTGGTAACTAGCAGGGAATCCAGTGATCTAGACATGCCTGGTGGCATGCGTTCCAAACTTTTAGCACCCAAAATAATACACCTTAAACCACAGACCTCTGTTCGCGGTATTTCTCCCAGGGATTTTAGAAAATAATGGTTTAGTATTTTCGTATATGAATTTTAGTGCTGGGTACAACTCCCCTTTTTCTTCATTGACTAATCTTTGGAAGTTATACAAGAATAATCAATTGTTTGGTTTGTGCTGGTGTTCGCAAAGGCTTCAGTTGACTGTGGACAGAACATCTAATGCAATCTTCAACACAAAAAACGAGAACAATATGATGAAAAACATATTTGTCCCAGTCACAGTCCCCATTAATTCCTTTTTTAACAGGCAACTAAAATTAACAGTAGGATTGAATGCAGTAACAGAAAAAAGACAATATTTTAGGAAATGTGCAGTCTGCAGAACAATGCAAGATTTGCACAAATTGACAGAGCAAACAAATAACCCACAAAATGATTCAAGCTTCAGTCTCTTTTTAACTGACAATATTCTACAATTCAACAGAATTTTCTGATGAAAGCAGGAGAAAAACAGTAGCTTTGATGGTAATGCACACGCCGCTCAGTGTGCTGGCAATGCAAATCGTGACATTTGGTGTAACCTGATGGAACATGCAAAGAATATCAAACATTATTCAAGAGTAAATCCGCATCTATTTTCTTAATATTCTACAGTTAATCGAATGATCTGATTGAGAGCAGAAAATAAAGTCCTAGCAACCAACTGGGTTGAGGTTTAATCCAGGCAGAGCCAGAGACGACGTTAGCAGGCTAACAACCAACAGGCCAAGGACAGCCATTGGGTTGCCATGGTATGGGATTTTCATGGCACGATAACTGGTGAAAAATAAGTTTCACGGTACATGGCATTACACAATTGATATCATTATCAAGTACAATAGCCCTTTAAAGAATGAAAACACAAGGTTGTTTTTTCTGGTTGAACAAAAGCTTTATTATAATTTCACAAAATGTATGTCCTGATATGAACTTGAAACCATTTTTTAAAAATAATACTACTGCAGTAGAATTCAGTATCTTAGATAAGCAAAGGATGTATGATAACTGTCAATTTTTATACGGTGGTATACTGCGAAACTGGTATACCGCTGCAACCAAAGAGAGCTGAATCGCCCAAGATATTTTTTTGCCTTAAAAGTTGACTCTAAGGCAGCACTTTATAATAAATCGGTCAACAAACTCTCCAACAACCATATCTTAGAGAGAAGACCCTATGTAACTTTTGCTCATTTCTATTTAATTGGCACACTTTTTTGGAACTTGAGGACATGTATAATATTATGTGCTTGGAGGATGGAATGATTACTGTTTTTATTCTATACCGCGATCAAATTTCCGATGGTTCGTAACACTGTTTCAAATTCAAATGATCATGTTTTTGATAGCATTGTTTTTAAAAAGTCATGATTTTTGTGGTACGTTCTCACTAGCATCAACCAAGTCGGCATCAACCTCTCAAGTCTCCTTCATTGGAATCCTTCGTTCCTTCGTTCGTTCCTTCGTTCTCCTTCGTTCTCCTTCGTTTTGGAATCGGTCCAGTATTGAGCGAGAACGCTATAATCAGCAACTGCGACTCACAGCTGTAACGTAATCCAATGGGGCAACCTCTCCACATCAAAGTACATCCACTAAAAGTGTTTGTTTTGCCACTGACGGGCTCAGATCGATATTTTAAGTATCTGACAACAACAAAAATAAATGGAATTATCTTTTAACACTACTGCGTGGCAGCGACTTTTAACATTTCGTAGAGGACCAAGTCTGATGTTTGGTTATATTTTGGATTGTATAAAAGCTCTGAGGGGAAGTTAAAAGAATAGTACTGCTAGATGATGCTGAAAACCATGTTTCATATCATCCCATCTTTGTGTGCGTTCATGATAGCATGTTGAGCACACGGGTGAACTGCATTACCACAAAATTATTTTTACCTTGCAGCACAACCACCGGCATGGCAGCATACATATGTATATTACAGCATAAACTTTTCCTGCAGAGACACACGCACACACACAAATATACATACATGATATCCAGTGTCAGCTGTGTTGTTTGTTACATAATTGTCCCTGGACATCTGTTATCTCTCCACTTGAACCTCTCTGCCTACAATTTCCTCTTATAGGGGGAAGGGTCGTATGTAGGGTTGTGTATGGGTTACACCACTAGATTCAGCTCAGCATAGTTTTCAGCCTGGCCGTTTTAAATGGAGACCAGTAGGGGTGTACCAATATCAATACAGAATTGAAATTGCGAGGAAAGTAATGTACAGTAATGTAGGTGCAATGTACAGAAATTCAAAAATGATGCCCTTCTTTTGTTCTTTTATTTACACACAAGCTGTTGCTGCTCTAGTCTATGCTATAATCAAGGGTAGAAGGGGGGGTGCAGGAGGGACGCTTCACTCACACACACACACACACACACACACACACACACACACACACGCAAAGCAGAGAAGAAACCCTGAAAAGTCCAATAAACTTGGGATTGAAGATGCATAAGAGAACACAATGGAGCTAAAGAACCCCCTCCTTTGTTAAAATCAGCAGTATGGCGACATTTTGCTTTTCCTGTTTCATACTACCCTCAAAATACGCATATTGTTTTGCTGACAGAAACAAAACATAACCAAGAAAAAAAAGAAAATCAAAAGCAGTGTGCCATATGCATCACACCAGTTCATCTGATAACACCACAAACATGTTGACATGTTTGCACACGTTAATTTTCTACATTTTTCTCTTTTTTTTTTCTACTTTTCCTACTACTTTGATTTAGGAGAAATTTTTGAAACCACATGACCCATACTGGCAGCACAACAAGAAGTGTAGGAAGTTGCAGTTATTTAGATTGTGTTTTTATTTTGCTTTTAAGACATTGTGTTTGTACAATTGCACTGTTTATACAATTTTCATGCAATATATATATATATATATATGTGTGTGTGTGTATATATATATATATATATATATATATATATATGTATATATATATATATATATATATATATATATATATATATATATATATATATATATATATATATATATATATATATATATATATATATATATGTATATATATATATGTGTGTGTGTGTATATATATATATATATATATATATATATCCATTTTAGG
>OMLF01049958.1:0-13378 GCA_900302615.1 Holocentrus rufus
CTGAGTGGATTAGTACACATTGTTCTATCTATGCTCATCTCTCTCTTCCTCTATTTCTGTCTCATTTTCTGTTTCCCTCACCTGCTCCGAATTCTAGCATGTGCTCACTATTTCATACCACCAACTGGCTATAACTCCCTAGCAATATCGAAGTGATTTTTCTATTAAGGTTCGGTTTCTCCGTTCATTTGGAGTTGTGATGGACTTTCTGTCTTTCCAACTCTGCCTCCCTGTCTGTCTGTCTCTGTCTGCTTTCTCTTTGTCAGTCAGACGTCAGACTGTATTTAGCCCAGACAGCTGTGTTTTTCCCCCTTTTTGCTGCTGGACGTTGCTACTTGTGTTAACTGAGAAGAGGTAAAAAGACACAGGAGCAAGAGGTGGGCGCCGTAAACAAATGGCTGCACAGACGCATGAATGCAAGGATGCAAATAATTTACATTTGAAGCAATTAGCAGACTCACATGTCAAAACTGACTTACAATGAGCGCAACAGCACGATTGGCTCCTTCATCACCAACATAAAAACCAACCAGTTAGTGATGCACAGGCTAAAACCAGTCCCTAGACACTACAATAAGTAAAAAAAAATCCCTCTATTTCTGCAATATGCAAGCACCTTCCCTAAAGCATGCAGCTTCACACAAAAGAGGTGCTAGTTACATAACAAAGCATTTTGAAGGGTGTTTCGAGTTGTCAAATTAATTGTGATACCTTTTTTGTAAACAAATGAGATCATAGTGGAGACAGCTGGTAGCCTCTGTCTCACACCTGTGGTATTGTTAGTGGTTGTGTTTATCAAACTGAAGACCACATTTCCCATAAGCCCTGTTGCTTCCTGTTAAATAAAGGATATTTGCTTCTTTGTCAAATGTTTTCTCTTTCTCTTATCCTCTGAAGAGGATAAACTTCTGATTTGTGACTTGTGATTTTTCCATTGGCCATTACTAATAACTTTAAAAGCTGTTTTCACTGGAAGAACAGCGCCCTCTTCGTGTTTTGTGCCATAAAGCAATCCAGCAGATCTCCCTCCCAAATCTGACCCTGTAAAATGCAGTGTAGAGGCTGATACAGGCTTCCAGTCCTCTTGGTAATGTTCTGTTTGTTTATAGTAATCATGTTAATGTCTCAAAAAATAGGGTAATGATTTGTTGATATTAAAATAATACAGGTTGCACCTTTAAGACAGATGGGAGAGAATGGTATGATTGACGGGGAGGTCAAATGCTTTATGAAGAGAGAGTTTTTCTGAGGAGCGATTCTGCAGTCATGCGAAGCTACATCATGTGGTTAGTGAGGTAAATTCAGGTTTAACTTGGAGTTTCTGATGCCACAAAGGGGGTTCACTTTTCAGTGATACATGACCATAGTGACTTGGTAACAAAGCAGATTATATTCAGGCTATGGGATCCAAATGTTTAAAAAGCCAGACAAATCTCAAATGGCAGCACCACTCCTACAGGATTCCATTTACATTTACAGAACCAGATCGAAACAAAAGCACTCAAATGAATGACACAAGTAATAAAACGAACAGAGGGGAAACTACTGAATTAACAGATAGGAAGAAGGACTATTCTCAGGATAGTGATGCTTAGAGACTGGCAGAGCAACTTTGTTCTCCAAGATGCTTTATTATAAGAGATATATATTTTTAGATCAGAGATATAAGTATTGTTTGTTGTATTTCCAGGCCATTTGCCCACTCTGGCTATTAAAGACAGCCATGTAGCTTCTAGATTAATGTATTTACATACAGTATAATATAAATACTAATGAATGAAACTTACTATTGCGCACTGAATGCACGGAAATTCTTCCATATGATTCTCAGGGGTGAGTAATGCAGTATTACACCATATTCCCATCAGCTCAGCTCTGGGGAACATGAGGCAAATGTGTGAATAGACAATCCCTTTACAGCCTTAATGTGTGTATTATACATAGCCTACTGCTTTTATTTATATATATACATTACTAATTCTCATAGTGTAGCTGTGTGCTGATATTTCCTTTTCCATGCTGAATCATATAACCTACAATGACCTAATTCCCACCCTGGGATAGTTTACTTTATTTTTAATACGCTGCTCTGGATATGCCCTTGTTGCATGTGATTGGCAAGGTTGACAGAGTGAGTTGCTGGAATTGACATTGTTTGGTTTTGTGAAGCCAACTATGACAACGCTACACTTACCATGCTGAACTGGTATAGCATAGCGGTTTAACAATGATGAGTCGTGAGGGAGAAAATCTGGAAAATTAGTATCCTTTGCAGGTTTAGGGATACAGTTTCCTGAGAAGCCTTAAAGTATGCAACCATAGATAGTAATATAAAATAGAAAAACTGACAGATGATGGTACCTACAAGCAGGCAGATAGATGGATTATCAGAGCTGCTCTAATGCGTAGCAGTTGAGCTGATGATGATGCCATGATGTCCACTCTGGGGAATGGTGGGATTACATGCAATCCCTCTCAGATTACCAGCCAAGCAGGCAGCAAGTCAGTCCGCAAGCTAGCAGTATGTCCATACAGGTGTAGTCAAGGTTTTCAGTCAGCCAGCCAGCCAGTCAGCCATTAAGAGGCAGTTGAGTACCCAGTCAACCAATGAGGCAGACAGACAGTCAACAAGTCACTCTGCTAGTCAGCCAACCAGTAAAAAATCAACAAGCCTCCCAACCATCCAGCTAGCTAATGAGTCAACATGTCAGTGAGGCAGCCATCTGATGTGTGAGCCATTTTGCAAGATTATAGCACGAGTAAAGCTGGCGTGAAGACATGATTTGTGTACTAATGAGGTACTTCTGCAGGAAATTTGTAAGCCTCCAGGTCAGAAAGTAGTGAAATTTCTCCAGTCAGCCAGCCATTCAAGTCAACAAGTCAGTCAAGCTAACCAGAGGCATTAAGTAGCAAAGTTGGTCTGCAAACATCAGTGATGAAGCCCTCAAGGATATACTGTTTGTAAGCCCCGATATCAGTGTACAATTTAATGTTGCCTGACACCTAGGAGTTAAAACAACATGGCGTTATCTCTCAGTCTCTCAGCCCCGGCATCAGCCAAGCCTGATATCCAGGATCTTGATGGCTCTGTCACCCTCCAGTCATGGAGAGATGTTCCTGCTTTAATGGTGAATATGTCGGCTGACCGGAGCTTGAACCTCATCTCTGATAAGAGGTCTGTCTTCTTTTTTTGCCCAAAAATTTGATGGCATTTTGGCTTTTTTGCATGGTGTAGCCTACAGTGGGGAGAGACAGGAAAGATGGGAGAGAAAAAGAGGAGGCATCCAAAGGATTAAATGGAATTTATACTGTAGATGTAAAATGTAGTATGAGCCGTATCACATGGCATACAGCTGTTTAAATAGTATGGTTGGCACAATTTGAACCATGCAAAAAAATGCAGGTTTTATCATTCCAGTAACACTAAATATTGAATATATCCAAATTTTAACTTTAGATTTTAGGGAATATGTATGAATTGCAATAGTTCCCCTCCCTATTGGACTAAACCTGAATACTCTGCCCTCTGGATAGAACCAAGATGTTTTTTTGTTTTTTGTTTTTTTTGTTTTTTTTTTAACCTTTATATAACCAGGCAAGTCATTAAGAACAAAAGTTCCAATGTAAAGTTCCATGATGGTGTGGTTTGATCCTTGTAGAATTTCACCTGGAGATAAGAATAAGCTTCTTTCAACTCTCAAACTTACTCGGTCTGTTCTGTCATCAGCCCTTACCGGTATTACCTATATAAATAAATCTTTCAAGGCCCAGATGCACTGGAAGCAATAATAGACATGACTGAGTTGATACTCTTCATTTGATGCTTCCTGGGCAACACTGCCAACAATAGATTTCTAACATCAGCAGGACTGGAACCCGCTAGCTTTACCTGGAGTCCCTTCACTAAATGAATCAAGCAGACGGTGGGACAGCAGTATTTCAGGATGGCGCACCATATGACAACCATAGGCTGGAGCTTTAAAGAGATACATCACCCAAAAGTACCTCCATGGACAATTATCCCAAGAACTGAATAACTCCTCATGTTATATATTAACAAAGAAATTAGCTATGGAACAATGTTACAAGATGAGACCTACATATATGGTAAGATGCCAGCAGAATTGCATTACAGTCTGTGAATTAAGAGTTGCAAACATGGGGGCCATGTCTCCCCCATTTTTGAAAAGGGTTATGTCCTCCCCACTTTTTGTGAAGAATTGCCATATTGTTGTGTCAATACTGAACACTAATATGAAAATGCTTTAGTGTGACGATGTAACAGGACAGGGGTTTTCAATACACTACATATCAATATTTGCTTAGTTCCTGGGCTAGCACCCAAGCTGAACTGAGACGCCTATGTGTAATGTCTGGGGGTCCATTAAGCACTAGACTGAAAACCCCTCAAATACGGTAAACCTTTTAAACATTGTGAAAGTGACAGTGAAGATAAGCTTTGCAACTCTCCTCCCCCTCCGGGGTAGAACAGTAACAGCCATCTTGCAATGTTATGAAACAAATCTAAGTATGAAATTCACATCTATTCACGTCTGTTAGTTTGCTAGTTGGGCTACCCTGACTCATGAGGTTTTATAAAAATGCAGAGAATGATATGGACACAGAATACATTTTCCAAATAACAGCATATTCTAGTGATACACACATTCTTTTTAGAAGCAAGATAGTTGAAAAGTAAAAGCAATTAATTGAGATTACATTACTGACTTTGAGAGCCTCAATGAATTACCTTTACTAATCTATAATGGATAACATTTTGAAAGGAGCCCTCTCAGCCCTGACTGTGTATTGGAGAGTGAATAAAATATGGAGCTGAAAGGAAACAACAAAGGTCTTCCTCTCCTGCTGAGAGAGGAGGCCAAGATTCAGATCAGACCTGACATCATATGGTACAGTAGAGTAGAGGGAGGATTGGACGACTGCAGAATGTCACCCTGTGTATGTGTGAGTGTGTGCGTTGTGTTTACATGTTAATGACTGTATATGTGTCCATGTGGCTTGTACATGTGTTGCATCTGTGTGTGCAACTGTATGTTTGAGTGTGTTGTGGTCAGATTTCTGTGCAAATGTCTGTGTATGTGTTTGTGTAGTTGTCTGTGCATGTGTGTCCATGTTGTACTGAGGTGAAAAGTAAGTAAATTAGCACTGATAATGTACTTAGGTATACTTCTGAGGTAAAGTGTTTTACTTGAGTATTTCCATTTAGCGACACTTTTTCTGCACTACATTTCAGAGGGAAATTATGCATTTTTTACTGCACGACTGCATTTATCTAATGGCTGTAGTTCCTGCAAAATTAGCTTTCACATGCAAAACATACAATTAACTCATAAAATATGATGCATTATTTTAAAGCAGCAAACACTAGATACTTACAATATTAAAATACTTCTTACAAGTTAATGCATGAATAATTTAACAGTCTTCACAATGACTACTTTTCATATGTAAAGGTGCCCTATAAGGTTGGTTTAAGTGAGAACCATATAGACTCAACTGACAAATTATGTGCTGATTCCACGTTTTTGGTCAGTTGACTCTAAATGACCCTCACTTAACTCAAGCAATTTTGCATAGTGCACCTTTAAGTGCATTTTATTGCTAAAGCCTAGACAATTTCACCTGGATAAAATTTTGAATGCAGGACTTTTACTTTTAATGGAGTATTTTTCCATTATGGAATTGCTGCATTTACTTAAGTAAAGGATTTGTGTCTGTGTGTTCACATGCTGGTGTATATGTAATGTGTGTCTTGTCTTTGTGTGCATGTGTTTGTGTGTGTACGCGCTGACCTGAGTCAGAAGAACGTCTTTACTGTCATTTATCATCTTCCTCAGCAAAGCCGGCGCTCACACCTACCTCTTTGTCATCTTTATCGCCTTCCCCTTCCACAAAACAGCTCTCAGTATCTTAGGGCCCTCTGTGATTGGTGATGCGGTGAATAGATCAAACAGCTGAGAGGAAACAACAAAGGTCTGCCTCTCCTGCTGAGAGAAGAGGCTGAGATTCAGATCAGACCTGACATCATACGGTACAGTGGAGTGAGAGAGAGGGATCATGGGAAAACTGCAAAATGTCACTTGGGGTTCAGTTGATCAAAGCATGTTCAGTTTGTGTCCAGCTCACAACCAAGGCTAAGGAATCAAGGTTAGAAATAACAAATCAGTTAATCTTTTGATGTAGCTTTTTGAGCATTTTTCAAAGTCAGTAATGTGAGTATGTTTTGACTGAAGTATTCTTTTTTGCTAGATTTTTAAATGATACTACAGGCAAGATTTTTATGTGGAGATACAGCCATTTGATCTGCCTAAACCACAAGATGAGGCTGCAATTGAGCAAAGTGTTCTACTTCCATTCATCACAGGAAGTGATGAATCAAACTTAAGTAATCAAATTATCTCCTGTAGAGCAGTTAGCAAGCACTTTGTCTACTGCAGTGGTTCTCAACTGGTGGGTCGCAGTCCAAAAGAGGACCGCAGGCCAATTCAGAGTATACTGTGCTTCTGCTTCATTAACAGAAAATGAACTTTATTTAGAATTGCAAATACAGACCACTTTGATTGAACTATTGTTTCCTTCTGCAGTGTTTAACTGAGACTGGTTCTAGCTAGCCTCCTCTGTCTATGCTAGCTAGAACCACAACATTTTAATATTGTATTGTTTATATTATTAGCCCTATTTATGTATTATTGCGGTTTAGAAAAAGAGAGAGAAAAAAGCAGAGTTAGAGGGACTAAATAAATAATTGCTAACAAAAAACTAAAAATTTCTTGAACTATTCTGAAGTAATTAGCAAAACCCCTTTCATTTCTCCATTAAACAATTTATTTTTTGATCCAGACGTCTTGGAAAGGCTAACAAATCTGAGGCAAATGACGACTTATGAGGCCTTTGGATGTTCTTATTTTTCAAGCACTTGCCTCTCACTGCCATTTGGAGCTGCCAACATGTTAATTAGTGGAAACTGGATAATTGTAAATTGGCTAAGTGTGGGCCTGTCGAGACCATCACCATTACTTCTAACATGTTTTATTTTTGTGAGTCATATCTGAACCAGTCTTGGCGTCCTCCTGCAGGGTGAACAGGTCCGTGAATCAAATCTGAAGGCAGCCAGTGAGAGTTGGGTGTGACAGAGATGGAATGAGGAAGTGTGAAAAGAATAATGCTCCTCCTCCATGTTTGTTACATATAGTAGTGTAAGAAGGTGTTCTTTCCCAGGATTGAGGGCTTGTCTAGGCTTCACCTCATCATCAGGTGTGTGTTTGCCAATTCCAGCTGGTCACCAAATGTGTGAAGGCCAGTAGGAAGACCAGGAGGAAGAGGAAAGCATTTTCTTTCCAGCTCATTTGCTTTCTCTTCCTCCCTCTTTAGCTGGCTCTTTTCTTATTCCATCTCATCTCATCTCGCTCCGCATTTGGGATTTTCTCGACCATCACTAACTGTGGAAACAAGCTTGCATGCACACAAACACACACACACACACAGACACACACACACACATACACACAGATGTGACAGTCATTGAGCCAGTTGAATTAGCTGACTGTCTGCACATGCTGACACTTGTGCATGTGTGTATGCATGTCTTGCTGTATCTGTTTGTGTGTGTGTGTGTGTGTGTGTGTGTGTGTGTGTGTGTGTGTGTGTGTGTTGAGATAGGTTGACACAGTATGCTGTCAGCAGTAACCTGAACTGCTGCTCATCAAGCAGGAGACAGAGACATCGAGAGTGTGTGTGTGAGAGAGTGGTATGTCTGTGTGTGTGTGTGTGTGTGTGTCAGAGCTGGTGCCCATCAAGAAGGAGACAGCTCAGAGCTGCTGAGTCACCATGGCGACTGGCTGGGCAGCCATGACTGGATTTTGTTAACACATTGGAGACCACGAGCCTCAATTAAAATATCCTTTGACTTTATTTGTGATTCCATCAAGCCATTTTAAGAATGACACAGTACTGATGATCCCGTAATTAGCATCCAATTATTGCTTACTGTTTTTGAGAATAAAAAGATAATAGAAATAATAAATAAATCAGTTTTGTCTGCTTTTACATTTTATTTATTTATGTATTTATTTTTTGGCAGCTTATTTATTTCCCCTTGATCCCACAATCTGAGTCAGCAACGAAATGGAATCGTCATGTTTCGTACCACCACTGATAAACTGAGTAAAATTTTCTTGAAATTATCCAGTCTGACGGCATCTCTTCTATCAGGATCTTTTCATGATTGTGACAATTTGTTAACGAGGATCTAGTTGTTTTTATGGCAGCAGGAAAGGAAGAGACAGGGAAAAGAGAAGAACAAGATTTATAGGATTTAAAAAATTGTTACATAACATATAGGATGTCAATGTGTTATCATGCACACTGGACAGAACTGTCAGACCTACCAGAGGCACAGGGATGATAATGGTGCAAATCCTCTTGTCACATAATATGTTAGGGCCGAGCTACTTGCATCTCCCTCTTGATGGGAATGCTAACTTTGCTGAATGACTAGGCACAAACACACTTGCCATGCATCATTCTGTCATCCCTACTTCTCTCTCTCTCTGTTTCTCTCTGTGTCTCTCTGTGTCTTGAACTGTTTGCGAACTCGACAGGAGGCTCAACAATGGTGCTAAAGCTGCACTGCTGGCCACTTACTGTCCTCCAATGAATGCAGAACTGAACTGAAAGAGCTGCACAAGCAGGAATTTGCTGCACTCTGCTCTGTTGGGGGCATCAGGGTGGTTACACATTAATTTGTCATGATTCTACTGGGCTGAAAATGTCACAGCTGCTTTAAATAATAATATGGATTCTCATAGACTCGAGATCTGACCCATTATATTAGCTGTCATTGAGTAAATATTAACAGTATTAAAATGACCTTGTGAAATAGTAAGATATTATACCCGCCTCGTGTGCCAGCTACATTTACTCTAAGGGTTTCATAAACAGCCTGCAAGGTTTGATAGTAAATGAATCAGTCTGACAGCACCTCTACAAATCAGTAGTGTCAGATTTGTAGTTTTGAATGTAGATCATTATGTTTTAATCTTGTAAGAAGCCATTGTGAATGCAAGAAATGGCAACCCCCCAAAGGCATTAACTTCTCCATTCATTGCTGTTATGTCATTACCACAGACAAAAGTATTGCTCTCTCACTCAGAGTCTTTTTTTTTTACGGAGCTGCATTGACCTCTAAGATGAGCTGACCCCTCGCTTAGCTGTGAGGTTATATCACAGCGGAAAACAAATACGGTTGTTTTCCTTAGCGAGAAGATATTGTCTTGTGCTTTTGTAAATAATTTTTACATATGTGCAGGAATCATCTTAGAGGAGTGTGGATGCAGATTTAGCATTGCATTCACTGCAAAAAAAAACAGAGAGACAATGCAAAACAGACCCACAGGTTGTTACTATTCACTTCAGATGGCTCACACAGTGTTTGTGAGAACTTGGGATCAAGGCCTTTGCTCGGTGGGAGCTTGAGAGTGATGGTGGTCATGAGCGTGTTTGCACAGGCTCTGCTTTTCCTGTTAGACATCCAGTTGTTTTAGTATTTAGTCAACAAACAGCAACCATCATTTCCTGACTGAAGCCAATAACTTCCTCATATTACAGCTGTAAAACAATCACAGCTGACCAAAGGTCCTCACACTTCACAACTGTACCTGCTTAGAGAGTCTCATAAACCTCTCTCTCAGTAGTCTTGTTCATTGTATGTCATCATGTGAGAAAAAAACTATAAACTGATATAAACTCCCAGGTTGAGAGGCCACATTTATTCATTTGCATGCAGTGGTGTTAAAGCAATACTCCAACGTTTTGGGCAAAATACCCTTTTCCGACTTACCCAGACTGAGACAAGATGTTCAATACCATTTTCACCTCAGTATGTCCACCGGTTCGCTTCCTATGGGGAGCATTTCGTGTTAGCTTAGCATAAAGACTTGAAGTCTACAGGAGTCATTAGCCTAGCTCTGTCAAAGTGAAAAAATAAACCTTACAGCATCTCTGAAGATGTCTTATTTACACATTGTATCATCAATGTGTCAAAGCTTTGTGTTTGAAGGAAAACATTCACAGAAAACCAGATCAACTTAATGGAAATGTGTTGAATTCCATGCCTTTGGCGGTGCGTATATAGTAAATGCACCTAAAACTGAGTTTGACTACAGCTTACACACCTTTATAGGCTGGTAAAAAGTCTCTATGCTGTGAATTCATAGATATAAATCACAGCAAATCTCATTAAACTGAAAGTTATATGAGGACACGGTCTTTTCACTTGATAAATGTTGTGGAACAATCTAAGTGAGTTGGCAGGAGATGTGCAATGCATGCTGGGTGTTGTAGTATGTTCAGTAGGCACAGCAGTGCGTTTATCTTTTTTCTCCAGTTATATTGCACCAATTTAAAAACTGTATTTACACTGTGGAAATTTGCAGTTTTCACATAATGCAGGCTATTCAAGCAGTAAAAGTATTCTTTAAACACTGAAATACTGATTCAGAGATAGTCTTTTTGCTGTTGACTCGTCTAACGAACAGTATACATGTTAGTAGCCTTCTGGTGTTTCCTCTGTTATGGTTTTGTTGCAGTAGTAGTTGCTGTAGTAGCTTGGTGTTCTTTGGTTTTGGTGATTTGGTTAAATTTATCATGATAAAAGATAATAAGGTAGTGTGATATTACTTTTCCTGTTGCCATAGGGCTAAATTATACTTCTTGTTTCTTTTTTAGTTTTGCATTTAATCTAGCAGTAGTGGTAGTCCTCTTGTATGCGGTGAACATCTGCTGCTGACTGAATGTGCAGAAGAAACACACAAACAACTGGATACATATAACCTCTCTATGAGATGCATACAATGTGGTTATATTCACACACACACACACACACACACACACACACACACACACACACACAAACACACACACAAACCAGCCCCCCCTGCTAAAATCTCTCTTGTTTTTTGATGGTACAGTAAAGCCTTTGATTTCCTGCCAAACCCTAGCGTGTGTTTGTATGTTTGTGTGTGTGTTTGTATGTGCGTGCGTGCTTGTATGAGAGCTGTCATTCAGCTTTTTGGGGGATGAGATGATTACATAGCAGACGGTGGGATTGAGAGGGAGGGGGGAGGGGAGGGTAGCAGATCCAGGAGCAATGGGTTGTGGGTACAATGATAGTTTTTAATCCCTCAGAATGCAACAGCTGTCTTGCCGAACCACCCTTCATCAACTTCCCCTCTCTCTCTCTTACACACACACACACACGCACGCGCACACAGCCATTTACTGGTCATCATTCACATCACAGTACCTCTATGTAGACACTGTCCATCTGTACACATAAACACCAACAAACAATAAATGCAGGTTTTGTCATAACAGTGAAGTTATCTTTTCTGAAGCTAACAGACGTTTGTTACAGCATCCATTCTGACAATAAATAGCAGGTAAACACAGGTGTTACTAATGACATTAATGAAGGTTCTGCTCTAACAGAGGCAGGGTCCTGCTATTGTTCATGCTGACTCACTGGAAAGACTCTGCTACACTTAAATGGAACAGAACCTTCATTAATGTCATTAGTAACACCTGTGTTTACCTTCTGTTTCATGTCAAAGTGAGTGAAAAAGGTCTGTTCGACTTAACTGAGCACTGATGTGGCAGCCCTCAGCAAGACACTTTTTATTTAATTTTCCCATATTTTCATAACATCTACTATATAAGGTTACCTTTGCTTAAGTAGCTCAGCCACAGACTGGCAGGATATCTTAAAATCCTTAAGCAAAATAATAATAATGTCTTTAATTGTATCATTTAATCAAAAGCTGTGAGGGTATAGCAATGTGTGTATAATTCTCTGTTCCCAGTAAATTTGACCTATTTGATAGTTTCTGAAATCAATAACTGTAATAAAATGGACTTTTAGGGTCTGCATTTCCTGCAGTAATCCATTCCAGCAGGACTGGTTGTGCTTTAGTCTCTATAGTAGGATAACAATATTGTCTGGACTCTGGTGAGACTAACCAACTGTCCAGCAAAGTGAAAATATCCTGCTTGTTGGAACTGAAAGAGCTACAGCTCTTACTAACACTGCAACAATATGTTAGCAAAAGTTTTCCTAGCTAACATCGCTGTAGAGCTGACTTGGTAAAAACTTACAATTTGGAGCCTTGAAGTAGTAGAACACATGTGAGAAAGTCCATGACTGGGTGCTCTCTGGTAGCTCACCGTGTAGAATGCATACCACATAACCGTGTCGGAAGGGGGTTTGATTCCGACCTGCGTGCTTTGCTGCATGTCATCCCCTCTCTCTCCCCCGTCTTTCCAGTCTGTCTCCACTGTCACTGTCAAATAAAGCAGAAATGTTAAAAATAGATAAATAAATAAAAGAAAGCAAAAGAAAACAATGTATATTTCACAAACACTTACAATCCATTTCAGTTCCTTTGTTTAAGACCTGATATATCTGCAGTGCCTGGAAAATATCTTTAAGTTATAATATCTGTATTCAAGGCATCACAATTCAGGCACTGGCTAAAGTTAAAGGAAGTCTTTTAAAGTTTAATTTTAATGAGGTCTTAAACATGTTCTTGTGGGCTGTTTTTTCAGTGAGAAATCACACAAGTCCCTCAGACCGATGTTCTGATATGTCAGTGCTTCCTTTCAGTTTCACTTGAATTTCATTTAATTTGCTCTTATACGTCATTCTAACTGCCAATGAAAAGGTCTTTATAAAGACTTTATTTTTGTCTGATATACAGTACTTACCGAACGGTGCTGAAAAAGAGCATGCATGCCCAGTCCACTTTCCCTTGATGAATAAAAGGAAAATTAAAGAATATATAATAATTCATAAAACAAAAAAAAAACTTCTTATCTGAGAAGCTCAATGGCAGACTAAATGGACGAGAAAATAAATGAAGAGCACTGAGTCTAGGACAGGGACACTGAATGCCTCAGCTTACAAAACCTCTCCAATGGAGCGATAAATATTGCAGTATAATACAGTAAGAGGGTAACAGAGGTCAGGGAGCTTAATTTTGGAGACTTTTCATTTTTGTAGGCGTAATGAAAGACAGAATGTTAGGGGGTGGGGAACAGTGTCATGGAAATCGGAACAAGAAATTGACGACTAGACTTCTGAGCTTTATTTTAGCTAGTTCACACACACACACACACACCCCATGCTGTGCTGTACTTTCTGTAACCGTTCTGGGCTGACTGAAACAGGATCACTGGGAACACTGCCTCTCCTCTCAGTTAAGTGTGAGTGTATGCTTTTGTGTGGGTTTATGTGCTGCTGTGTGTGTGTGTGTGTGTGTGTGTGTGTGTGTGTGTGTGTGTGTGTGTGTGTGTGGGGGAGAGA
>OMLF01049959.1:0-11510 GCA_900302615.1 Holocentrus rufus
AGAGAGAGAGAGAGAGAGAGAGAGAGAGAGAGAGAGAGAGAGAGAGAGAGAGAGAGAGAGAGAGAGAGAAGCATAGAAGAACTGCTGATGTTAACCTATAAAAGCTTAATTTTCTTCCATGTATGATTTTTATCAACAATCTGTCATGTTTCTATCTCGATACCACAAGTCTGATAATTGAAAATACCAAGATGTCATCAGTTTTTTTTTTTTTTTTTTTTTTTTTTTTTTAAGTACTACTACTTTCCCTGATGTGCACTTTAGCACCACCTGTGGTGAAAAACTATACTGGGCATCTTTATTGTTGCATTTGATTGTGCTGGGAACTCGGAAATGTCTGAGTCTGTACTCCTGACTTCCAGTTTTCCTCACTGAAAAACCTTTTACCTGCTGACGTCAGGATTATTTACTCGTCTCTGCAGCCAGACCGTCTCTTCCACAGCCTTCGAATAACATAGATCAGCCTGCAATTCAGCTCGTTAAAATCTGAGGAGATGAAGCTGTCATCTTCCACCTGAAAAACTCTTCGTACCAGAAGAGTATTCGATCAATCATGACACAGCGTTCACAAAAATATAATCCCCTTGGAAACAACTGAGACAGCTAGCTAGCCTGGATGATACGCTGAGGAAACCAGTGAAAGAAGACACGTAACATGACGATGTCTCCGAACCTCGCTTGTCACAGAATGAATTCTGCAAAGTTCCAAAAGAGTCGCATCGAAAATATATTTTTAAATTTCCATTTCTGCTTGGCAGCTAGCTAGCTAGACTTCAACTGATTTGGTTTCCAGTAGGAGTTATTTACGCGTCGCACAGGGCATACAGAAGTGTGGACATGAGCAGATGTCCGCTGCATTTTGCTGCTCATTTTTCAGCTTCTGAAGTACAGACTGTTAGGAGGAAACATCTGGAAACTGAGGGAGCCGACACATCTGGCTGGAGAGACTAACTGCTCAGTCATGTTAACTCCAAATAAAACCTGCCACTAAGTTGTTACAGCACAGTTCAGCACACATGTCTACTGAAGTTTATAAAGTGCAAATTGATGCAAAGTGAATTGTGACGACACACAGCAAACCCGGGTCACATCGTTCTCACACGAATTTCCACTGGGAGTCCTCATTTGACCAACTGTTGTATCAGATGTCTCTGTTTTGTTTTTTTCCAACCATGAGGAGTCAAACAGAAAACGAGCAGAAAGCGCTGCGGTGCACACAGTCATGTTTAAAGACAAAACTGGTTTTATTTAAAGATCTCTATCAGGCACTAGTCATTATCTTTATTGTTACACATTGGCAAAGCGGCTATCTGGGTCATCGAACATACGTGACATCTGGAGATGAGATGAGATGAGGCGACGGGACGGTGGAGCAACTGGGACAAAATACCTGCAGGTGGGTTTTACAGAACAGACACATTATGGAAAACAACACAAGATAGCCAATGATGATTGCTTACTGATAACAATAATAATAATAATAATAATAATAATGAAAGGAGGATTAAAACGGGTTATCAGTAATTACTTAGTGACATTTTCCAAATGGTAGAGAGAGTTAACAACAGTGACCAAGAGCACAGATATCACGTTAAACTGACAAAGTGAAAATGATGCCTTAATATCCTGGCTGCTGAAGAACAACCTTAAAGTATGGAATTACTCAGGAAAAAAAAACAAAATAAACATGAATGAATCAATACATCTTCTCGTAGTTGTGTAAATCTGATTTAGACAGTCGGGAGAAGAGCTAATCAATTCTGTGAAAGGTTAAACTCTGTGTTCAAGTCAGAGGAAAAACCAAAGATGAAACACAACGAGCTGTTCTCTCTCTCCGGTGGAGCGAAATGCACGCACAGCGTTTTGTTGCTACTGCAGTCACAGCTTTAGCATATGGCTTAAGGTAGGAACATCATCCATCTTGGACAGAGACCACAACACCTTACTAACGCTCCTAAAAATACATGATGTCACCTGAAGCTACATCACACAGTAAGAGGACACTGTGTTTTGGTGCTGAACATCAGGAAAAAAAGAAAAAAAAGAAGCTGTGGCATCAAGAGAAACCAAAGCATTGTAAGTGTCCTCAGAAGAAACAAAAAGTTTTACTTTTTTGTAGCTTCAGTGACCTTTTTTTTTTTTTTTGTAAACTGGCCATTGAAAATGAGAGCGTACGCTGGCTTAAAGTTCAATTAAAGTGAACGACAAAAAATGCTATGAATGACCACCTCATTGAGTATTCAGAACATCTGTGGTTTGACCTCATGGTTTTACATTCAAAATGATTTTTTTTTTTTTTTTTTGCTTGATTCCTGACAGGGTTTTCATTCAGCTACATTGAGAGTCTCTCTGTTTTTCCTGGCTGCAGCTCAGGTGGATTCACAGGCTTCACAAATCTGCTCTCTATCTGTGGCTCAGACCTCGCTGTCCAAACAGAGGAAAATCACATTCCACTAATCTCTTTCACTGTTTCAGTCCAGAGCCACGACGACTTAAAAAAAAACATCAGATTTTCTCCTGTTGAGGTCAAGTCCAAACACGTCAAATCAGAAGAGCGACACTTAAAGACAAACACACACAAAAACAACACAGAGCAAACGCTTCACTAAACTGTGCAAAGAAACCAGTGCTACAGCGGCGAATAGCGACATTCAAATTTGCCACAGAACATCGTGGTGAGAGGATTTACCGCAACGAAACACACAGATGGCTGTAAACCTGAGGAGGAAATGATGTATTTACACGGCGACGCGGCGGCCGGAGTCGGCACACAGAGGAGACGCAGCCGGAGCCACAGACCAGGAAGTTTGGCCGCTAACAGTTTTCTTTGGCAGTGAATTTAGCGCCTTGCCTCGTGGCTGTTGCTAGGCAACCTGTAGCTTCGTGCCAGGTAATTTTTAGAATGTTAGTCATGTTGCCATGGTGATGTCATGGAAGGTTCTGTTAGAATTTTAGAGCCAAAAAGGAAAAAAAAAAACACCGTTTGATGCAGGAAGAAGCAGGTTTGGGAACTGTAAGCGATGCCACACGGCTGACATGTTGTTGATGTTGTGGTTTAACTGAGCATTAGTCTGAATGAGCCTTTGAAACCCCAACATGAATAAACAAAACAGTCCTCAGCAGCCTGACTTCAAAACTTTTCCCAAATCTGAACTCTGTCCATCACATTTCCTCTGTGGTGTTTCCACATCCTCCTCCCTGTCACAGGCTGGGATTTCAGACTTGGAGGTTTTTATCTGCAGGTTTATCTCTCAAATGGGACTGGATCCACTGAATCCTGCTGCCGCTTTCCAACCCAAATCATTATTTAGTGAACAAAAATCCAAAAACACTGCAGCGCACATTAAACAGGCAGCCGGCCGATCTGTGATAAATTTACCACTAGAATCATTCTAGCTGCCGCTGAGCCATAAAAAGCAGCCGGCCAGCAGCTCCGTTAGTTTGTCCGATCTGTTCTCTTTGTTCAAGGAAACGAAACGAAACGAAACGAAGTATTAAGAGGAGGAGAATCACTACAACTCAGCATGGAGGGACAAACACTGAGCTGATCAAACTACACCCATCCTGTTCAGGTTAGAAAAAAATTTGATAAATTTTGCTTTTTCATAAATGTTTGTGTTATAATTTATTTTGAAAACCCATTTAATTTCTCTCTTTGATAACAAATTACAACCTGTAACCGAAAATTCCCATCATATAAAATGATCTGCCAGCATAAAAAAAAAAAAAAAAAAAAAATATGAGCAGCTTACTGCTAAAACATGAGGTAAAAGATGGACAATGTTTGTTGTTGCCACCAAATGTCTGAGAAACATCAGAGAAACCAAAAGTGAAAGCAGTGAGTTGTTTGTGTGCCACGGGAGTTTGTTTAACACGGCAGTGAGCCAGATGTTTAGACTCTGCGCTTATCGGGTCATGATGTTTGGCTAAACACTGGGTTACTTGTGCTGTAACTGTGAATGTTGCACCTGCAGCGCAACATGGCCGAACTCCTGTCGGTGGCTCTGGCTGGTCAGCGTGGCTGGTACAGCAAAGATGGCCGCCCTACCAGCCCGCACGTACGGTCCCAACTCTCGAGAACAACGTGTGTTCCGCTTCTGTGGATCGACACCGGTCAGAACCATGAATTCACGGACACACAGAACAACAGGCATTATAGTAACATCAATGGCAAATTGTCCAGAAGGCAGGAAAGACTTGTGCTACACACTGAGAGAAGAAAAGCTCTACATCCAGAAGAAGCTGAACCTCTAAAGATAAAAGTCACTGTTCCCCGTCTCCTCCTTTGTCCCGTTGACTTACAATGGCACTGAGTCAGTCCTAGCAGTGGTTCTTCTACATTCAGTTAGCAGCTGACCTTCCCCACTGCTAGAGACATGTAAAAAAAAAAAAGACAATTCACTACTTGGCCTTATTGCTTATTCAAACACGAACACAGACCCAACGACTTCACAATAACTCAATATTTGACTACAACAGATAGTGGAGATGAAACTTGGAATAAAATCTTGACAGAACCTGGGTCAAAGAACAAAAATTCCTAAAGTCCTATTTTCTACAAAACACTGTAAATGCGTCCATATGAAGTTTCTTTTTTGGAGACTAGGACCAGCAACCTCCGATTTGAATCCACTGCTGACCCAGAATAAGTTCTGAGCCGGTGTTTCCTCGGCGCTGAAGAGTACTCACAGGTCAGAGGGCTGCCACGACCACAGGGACTGTGAGGGGAAGATTGACTGAGCTCTGTGCTCTTTTCCTGCAAAGTCCTGCTTCACGTCCACACAGTTGTACACATTCAGTATAAAGACAGTCTGCTACGAGTGGCCACTGAGCGGTTCCACCAGAGCAAAAGAGGGTTAAATGCCTTTGGTCAATGGCGGCTCAGCGGTGACTGTTAGTCCAATTTCAAACACAAAGCAGCATACATCCACAGTTAAGAATCAGTGCTTTTATCTTAGCAAAGGGTCCAGAATAAGAGGACCTAAAATGGGAAAGCTAAACCACATCACTCACTCACCACTGCTACAAAAAATGGTTGGGAAACGCTGTCAACATGGGTCTCTAAAACTGGGATCAGACTACAGGATCTCTGGGTCGGTCAGTATGGTCTAAATGTCAGATCAGGTATTTGAAGTAGAAATTATCGCCATGTCTTGACTGAGAAAGAGGCCACGCTACACGTTTGACCCTGACTTCTAAGAGCTGTACAAAGGCAAATGGACTTGTTTGAGGTTTCTTCAGGTCCGAGGAACTGAAGAAGATTTTGGGATGAGAGGCGAAATGTCGAGCAAGTCCAGTTGCCTTTGTACAGCACTTAGAAGTACCATGACCTGGATGAATGAGAATCTTCGCAGACGTTTGACTTTCCAGACCAGACCAAACCAGACCAGACTTTCACCTCTGTAGAGTAGAAAAACCTGGAAGAAGGTCCCCAGTTATTCAGGAAAACAGAACTCTAATAAGATTCACCCACCATTATCTCATTGGTCTCTCCAGTGGTCCATCTGAATTTGAACAAGCCTCTTCAATAACATGACTGAATATTCCCTCCATACTCTGACTCATGTTTTGCCTTCGCTCTTTCCCTGCCCGGTGGAAGTAGAAATGTACCAACTGAGAGAACTCTTGTGGTCTGATCCCGGCGTAACTGCTACCAGTTTATCAGGCTGTGAGGCACGTTTTGAGACAACTGAGATGGGAAATATTACCTGGCAGTAATTTTTCATTGTACTTTGGTTGCTTGTAAATTGCTAGCTTTCCCTGACTGTCTAAGCACATACATGGAATCTGATTTCACCTGTTTGGACAGCCATGAGGGGGGAAAAAGTATTGCAAATGCACCCTACATTATTCACATGACCTTGACTTTATTCTCGTATAGACCATTGATGGAAGTTCATTTTGTTTTATTTTGTATGCTGCTGAGAGCACAGGTGCTGTGGCATCTTGGCTGTGCAGACCAGAATCCCTATGGAAGATATGAATTGGTTTTTCAAAAGAAAATGCCAGGAACAATGTGTTGAACAGACGTCCATAAAATACACTACATCTAGTTCCAGAAATTAAAATCAATCCATCTGCATCACTTTTGTGAGCTGTGATCTTTTAGTTACTTTTGCCAGAAAAATTCTAATTGTTTCCAAAGTATTATATTGACCTGTTGTAGTTGTTATCATCATTACACATTTAGCCTATCATGACAAACTGTCAGATGAAATGAAATGATATAAAATCTAACTTGAAGATGAAAATTTGCAAAGGTGATGTTAACTGATATTTTTATTTCATTAAAACGAAATGTATCTTTATTCAGCCTCTGTGTAGCACAGACTTTGTTGGCATTTCTTGACAAACCTACTGATATTTTCCACCTGGATTTTGGACTGCACACTGAGTGGTGGAAATGCTAACTTAAAGCCTCCAAAATTCATCAGACTTTGGCTCTCTGTTGCTGCTGGAGACAATATTGCCCATCTAAGTGGTCTCTCGCTGGTCTTGTATTGTTGGGTCTTAATCCGATGTCCTAGAGGAGCTGAGTGGGCGACAATACATGTCTGTTTAACATTCAGCACGCCTGCTTGTGCTGCTACAGCATCCATTGATTATCTTCCTAATTAGATTCCGAGTCATGATGAATAAGGACTCCCATGTTCATGATGCTCCAGTGGTCGAGTGGCATATCGGTTCCCTTTGTTCAAGCAGTTTGATTACCTAAGTGAGTGAAACCAATTGAATGAGTTGAGGTCATTACATGTCAGGTCAAAAGGCAAAGGATTGTCTTAGTACTGCAAGTTAGCAGGAGCTGTAAGCAGTGGTGCTACAAAGTGACACTGTAAATATAGTGCCGAAAATATTCCTAAGAGTTCCTAAGAATTCTAAGCTATGGCTCTGGACCCCAGGATAGGTCAGAATGTGGGCCTGCTGGGTCCCTACATGATAGTAATGTGTCTATTTTAGCCCGATTCTCAAGGCAAAACAAACAAAAACAAGACAGACAAAGAAAAAATATCCCAATTTGGGACCAAAGCTTTTTTTCAGTTTCAGAACATCTAAGGTGTTCTATTCCCGATACTATTGAGTTCTAGAGTTCTTGTTCTTCTTCCTTTCATCCCGTGTCCTGCAGGGCTCTAGAATATCCTGATCCGTGATCCAGGATTCTGAAGTTTTTGGCCTTTTTTTCAAAAAAATTGTCAAACCAACTTACGGTTCCAAAGAAGTGGCTGGTCTGGGTGAACCAGCGAGCTACATAGGAAAACCACCTTTCGAGTACACCTGCAGTAAGACAGATCAGGGCAATTTGTAGGTTGTTCAGCAGGCTACCACAAAAATGAAATGTATCAAGGCCGATTTATGGTTCTGCATCAAAGCTTCTGCTTCAGCTATGGTTTCTGTAGGGTCATTCAGCCTTTCAAAAGTGCGACTGTGGACATCAAGAACTGTGATTGGTGCGCCAGGCTGCTCTTTATTCCCTCTTTCATTTGGCAGTATTCACTTACATTTTAAGTGTTATTTGATTTTTAATTTACAACGCGCCTTACTTTGCAAACAAATGAATGTAAATTGCCCCTCAAGCTGAAACGCCATAAGCTATGAGTAGGATTGTGAGTTGTTAGTTTCAAATTGGCGATATCCAACCAGCGTCAGTTTGAGGGCTCAGTCCTTTATTCTCAAGAGTCTGGTGTTAGCCAGGCGAGGTGTCAGCAAATTCATGATGAGAAATCTCCAAAACGTTCGAACAGCAGCAAATGTGTCGTTAGTGGCCTCTCTGTTTTAGAGAATGGGAAAAGCACTACTTTTTGTACGGAATTAATAAAAACTCCCTGCATTGAACCACCCATGAGGAACTACAGATGCTCACACCGCTGTAGAAACAGACAGCGTAGTTATGGTGATACTTTGTCACAGAACCATAAACAGGCCTTTAGCTTTAATCTGACTTGTGTTTCCTGTCACCAACCACTGCTCACTATCAACTAGACCAAACACATCATTAAAAATAACTCTTTGTAAGATGCTGATTCTCATTCAGTGCTCTCCAATGAGTTTTCCTCCAAAACACATTTAACTGAGGAACATCCAGGAGTCTCCACAGACAGTGGACAGTTTGTTCAGTTCTAACCGAGGGGAAGGTGGCAATGTTTCCCCACTGTATCACCCCTGAAATGTATAGGCAACAGGATTGTGCATCTCAGGTTTTGTGTTTAACTATTTCCCCTTATCCTAACCAACGGCGTTAATAAAACCAACCACACCTGATGACAACAGGTTTTCCAAACTAACTTAGTCAGCTTTGTCCAGCAGCATTTTAAAAAACTGTCCAGGGATTTGATTTTGTGAAACAAGAACAATGCACTGTTCTGTCTTAATGTTCTCTATCGCGGCGGCGTACCGGCACCGCAAAGAGCGGCAGGGTCCTGGAGGCCGTCGACAGCTCGGGATCAGAGCTTGTTGCTAGGGGGTCGGGCTTGTTGACTTGGTAATCAGAAGCCACACCCCCGAGATCTTGGCACACCTCGTACGAACACTTCCTCTTCTGCAGAGCCTCGGCCCGCACAGCCAGGGAGCGGGCGCACACCGTCAGGAGCACGATGAGCGTGCCCAGAAGGAGCGACACCATTGGCCAGAGGACGCAGTGCAGCAGGACGCTGGTGTCATGGGAACGCCGCCACAACACGTCGTCCGGTCTGGAATTGAAACAGCAGGAATGAACAGATGAGGTAAAATTCAAAGGATGTCAGCCTCAGGAGCAAAGACAGCCTGTGGCTGAACTCACTCCCAGACTTTCTCCTCCTTCACAAGCAGAAAACCTGGTAGAAGGTTTTCAAGACCCACCCACCATCGTGTCACTGGTCCCTCAAGTTGCATGGGATAGTGCAACTTGCTAATGGTCACAATTGTTTTTACAAGTCTCTTCAGTAGAGTGATTGAATATTGGCTGTAAGAGCTCCATATTTCACCCACCACTCATTTTCTGCCTTCTCTCTTTCCCTGCGGAAACATTTTCTGCAGGGTGGAGACAATCGGAGATGGAAACCAAAAAATGCTCTCTGTCTGGTCAAATCAGCAGTGGAAGGAAATACATGGGAAAGTGTGAGGTTTACCTTGACTGTGGCCCTGTCTGGACAGGATGAGCTTTCCTGAACAGTGTCAGAGTTTTAATTACTAACACAGGACATCTGTAATTTCATGAACCCATTCAGACGGGATTAGAATTGCTGTCATTTCTTCCCACTAGTCCCCAAGCAAGTATAACTGGTAGGTGTTCTTAGGCCACCTGATGTCAGTGAAACTGTCATGATACTACTCTAATGTGTCCATAGGAGCAGAGCAGCAAACAGCAGTGTATACAGATGTGACAGTGAAAGGTAAGTTTCTCTAGGACAATTATAAAATAAATAAATAGAACAAATAGGGCCGACGTTACCTGAGAGGTCAAAAGGTGTCGGGTAAATTCCACACAGGTTTCTGATGGGATTACATTTATCAGAGGACCTCTGAGTTTGATGAAAAACAGCACATCATTTCCTCTGTAATAATCACCAAGGTCATGAGCTCTACTGAGACAGAACGAGTTTTACACGGTGAGGTGGAGGAATGTCATTATTATCAGAGTATCTCTGCAATTTCAGTCCGGCTCAAACTTTGATGGACTTCTAACGGACTGTAAAGGTTACAGCGTCTTTTACCTACCATAAAAAAAAAGATGACCCAAGGTAATGGGAATCTTTAGGTCAGATAAAGTCTGCAAAAGTCTTCTATTTTTCCATAAAACAGTCAGTTACAGTGAAGATATCAGATGTGTATGTAGGACTAAAGTATATCCCTACAGATCTGTCATGTGCTGCCAGAAATACAGAAATGTTTGATGCATAGAAACTCTTTGGGGTGATGACAGTGCATAAATGCAGCACACAGTTATTTTATATCTCATGTGAATTCAGAAACTTTACCAACATCCTCAGATAAAATAAATACTTTACAGACTTCCTGACGCAAAACTTATCCTGTTTGAACAGGGCTTATATGTCCAATTTGTGGAAAGTTTGCTTTTTATTTGGACTTGGACGAAGTGTTTTATAATTCTCGTGTACATGCACTCTTGCGTGCATGTCCTGCGCTGGCTCGGCAACCTGAGTTCCCTTTGGGATGACTAATGGCGTCGTATCTGAAATGAGTCAGTGCTTTTCTACCCAGAATCATCCCATCAAAATCAGCAACCACAATGAGCCTCTGTTTACCACACAATTTAAAAAGTCCGGAAACCTCCGAGGTACATCTGAACATCTCACACAGTTTGGAGCTGTAATGGAAAAGTGATGCAAACCAAAGGGCAATTGTTGCTGATCAGAGGAAATAGACCTGGAAATAGTCTCTTTCCCCCAGAGCTCCATCTGTGTAGCTCTTTCATTTGGATAATGTTTTGGCCCTCGGGTCGATGTCAGCCCGTTCTGAAGTAAAGAAATCGTTCGCTAAATGTATTTCAGTGTTTTTGAATTTCAAGAGAATTGCCAGCTTGTTCCATCAGTGAACTCCTTCTACGCTCTTATTCATACAGCGGTCTTTCCTCCTTCTGATGCTTCTGCTGCAGAGATAAAAATAAAAGTGGCCAAGGTCAGGCCAGGTAAGATTCTGCAATAAATAATCCAACGATTAAGCTGACACATTAAGAGACTTTCCCACTGTTAAACAATCTTGATGAGATCAGGAGAAAGACTGAAATAGCCCCACGTTTTGTCATCACTGCAAAAACTCTCCATGTTCAACCAGTCTCAAATCTTGTTTTTCTTCCAACAAGGTCAAAAATCTGCCAGTGGGATGAGATAATCCCACTTGTTTCCAATGCAGTTTCACTTGTTTGAGGAATGTTTCTGTGAACAAGTATGAATGTGTTGAAACAAGGCAGAATAAGGCAGATCAGCCCACTAGGATCAAGAAAATGACACTTGATTCAAGAAATTATAAACGAGCTAAAAAAAAATGGTTTCAAAGGGAGCTGTGAGATCAGAGGCAGACGACTGTGAGGTTGAAATTGAGGGTCACTTCTGCAGGGTCAAAGGTCACAGGCAGCCAATCAGACACTGTCGCCCCAGCGGACCATCATATGATGTCGCTTGTATGCTGGTTGCCATGGGAACCTGATCTCCTGTGGTAACAGGAGTCTGCCACCAACTAAAATTTCATAATATCACACCTTCCCTGTTTCCAATTTGTCTTCATCACACCCTAAAATAAACTGTGTGTGTGTGTGTGTGTGTGTGTGTGTGTGGCCTCACCTCCTCTGCTGGTTGAAGAAGCAGGTGAAGGATTGGCTGCTGACCTCTTTGGTGAAGTAATCCTCCCACCTCATCACACTGTCTCTGTTCTTCTGGTTGTCCCGCTCACATGGAGGAACATAGGAGCACTGAGAGAGAGAGAGAGAGAGAGAGAGAGAGAGAGAGAGAGAGAGAGAGAGAGAGAGAGAGAGAGAGAGAGAGAGAGAGAGATGACTGAGCCGAAAAAAAAAGGTGAGC